>JBBGZY010003546.1:0-73957 GCA_037952925.1 Lithobates clamitans
AAAAAAAATTAAAGGGATTGCAGTCTCAAGGTTTTTCACCTAAATGCATTCTGCACTGCAGCTCTCCCCCCCCCCTTTTTTTTCCTACCTGAGCCCATCCATTCCAGCGATGTGCGCGAGCCCAGCGGCTCCAGCCGCTCTCTTTGTCCTCATTGGATAGATTGATAGCAGTAGGAGCCATCAAATCCAGTGACACGGAAGCTGGGGGCGGGGCCGAGTCCCGCTGTCTGCGTCAATGGACGCGGCAGCGAGACTCGGGAGACCGCCCACACAGGTGCTCCCATGGAAAGCGTCTCTCTGTGCGCTGCTGGGGGGACCCCAGAAGAAGAGGATCGGGGGGGCTGCAAAAACCTTGCACAGAGCAGGTAAGTATAACATGTTTTTTTAGAAGAAACAAATGAAAGGGATTGCAAAGTCTCAGGGTTTTTCACCGTAATGCATTCTGTGCTGCAGCTCCCCCCCCCCCCTTTTTTTTCCTACCTGAGCCCATCCATTCCAGCGATGTGCATGAGCCCAGTGGCTCCAGCCACTGTCTCTTTCCTCATTGGATAGATTGGTAGCAGTAGGAGCCATCAAATTCAGTGACACGGAAGCTGGGGGCGGGGCCGACTTGGGAGACTGCCCACACAGGTGCCCCCCATGGAAACTGGCTCTCCGTGCACTGGCGGGGGGCTCCAGAAGAAGAGGATCAGGGGGGCTGCAAAAACCTTGCACAGAGCAGATAAGTATAACGAGAAATAAGTTATCAAACACCGCAATAAAAATTTGCTGATTTTATATGCAAAGTAGGAGAGGAGCATAAAGATGCCCAAGTGTATCGGGGGGGGGGGGGGGTGACTGATTCTGCTTTAAAGTGACACTAAAGGAAAAACAAAATATACATTTCAGTGGCTCGTGCACATTGTGTCTGAGTCAATGAGAAGAGAGAGGGGGGAGAGCGGCTGTTCTCGTGCACATTGTGTCTGAGTCAATGAGAAGAGAGAGGGGGGAGAGCGGCTGTTCTTGTGCATATTGCTGGATCCAGATGGGGCTCAGGTGAGTATCGGGGGGGGGGGATCTGCACACTGAAGGTTTTTGTTGGGTGATACTAAATTGATACTAAAAGAAAAATGAAAAACAAATTAAACATTCTCATAGACTCGTGCACATTGTGTCTGAGCCAATGAGAAGGGAGAGAGCCAGGAAAGCGTCTCTCAGGCACTTTTCTGGATTGGGATGGGGCTTAGGTCGGTATGGGGGTGGGGGGGGGGAGAAGCACACTGGAGGTTTTTTGGAATGCAGAAAGGTAAAAAAAAACCTTCAGCCTTTACAACTACTTTAATTTAAAAAAAAAATTAAACTAGTTATGGCTCTCCCAAAACCTTAAAAATAAATAAAATTAACATAAAGTAACATAAAAAACAAACAAACCATAAAGTAACATAGAAACAAATAAACAAAGTAACCAACTACAAAAAGAGACCTACAAAAAATAAACTAATTTTGGATCTCCCAAAACCTTAAAAATAAATAAAATTAACATAAAAAAAACATAAAGTAACATAGAAACATATAAACAAAGTAACCAACTACAAAAACAGACCTACAAAAAATAAACTAATTTTGGATCTCCCATAACCTTAAAAATAAATAAAATTAACATAAAGTAACATAAAAAAACCCATAAAGTAACATAGAAACATATAAACAAAGTAACCAACTACAAAAAGAGACCGACAAAAAATAAACTAGTTTCGGATCTCCCAAAACCTTAAAAATAAATAAAATTAACATAAAGTAACATAAAAATAAGAAAAAACATAAAGTAACATAGACACAAATAAACAAAGTAACCAACTACAAAAAGAGACCCCCCCCATGTAGGATTAAAAATAAAGACTACATTTTAAATGAACCTCCAGGCAAAACTTTCAACAAGCGCAATAAATCATCACCAATAAAAACATTAGCTATTATTTATATATATACAATATATATGTTTAAAAATAAATGAACATATAGTCAATCAGACTTCAAAAATCACAATAGCCCCAAGTATTGTAAATTTTCACAGCACTCTAAATAGACGCGTTTTTCCAAGAGGTAGGTCGCTTCTTCAGGATGTGTGCCGAAGGGTGGGATTGTTCATATCATCCAATCTGAAGTCACAGATAGGTCTACAAGTAATGATATCCCATAATTCGGCATATACTATGCAGTATATTCACTACAACATAAAGAAAAGAGAATAATAAAGAAAACAAAATCAAATTCAGTAGCAAAATAATTTTGTCTGCTATAGTCATAATGAGGGAAGAGAAAAAACAAAACAAACATAAAGTAATCTATAAACATATAAAAAAAAAAATATATAAAAGAAAACATAAAAAAAGCAACATAAAAAACAAATTCAGAATACTTAATGAATTTTTCCTTTTCAAATATTTTATTGAGAATAACACAATAAAAGAAATCTTACAATGAGTTTGTAGTTAAACAAGGTGTACAAATATGTGAACATATGTGAAAATAGGCTTCTCAGTATCTTAACAGAAGGTAAATACTAATTAATTTTTAAGATACCGTTACATTCTACAAATAAAAAGTAACAAACAGCATAAAAAATACATAATGTAAGAAATAAACAAACATAAAACAACATATAGACAAATAAACATAAAGTAACACCGAGACAAAGTAGTATAAAGTAACATTCTGTACAAAAAAACATAAAGTAATAAACACAAAATAACATATAAACTGATAAACACAAAGTAACATAAAGCAATAGAATATCTTTTAATGAAAAAACATCAGAATTGGATACAAATTTATCCCAAAAAAGGCTCCATTATGGTCCATTTTTGTATCGAACGATCTTCAGAAGCTTTTGGCTCTTTCTGCAGATAAATTGCCGCATATTTCTCTCCCCATCTTTTTATAAATCTTCTATATTTAGCTCTCATTTACCGCGGCAGAATCTCTGAACTTCATCAGCGGAGTGGATCTGTTCTACATGTTATTTCTATCGGAGTGCAAAGCGAATGTCTTTTCAAGGTCGCCGTCATTCACTAAATATGATGGCCATAAATAATTCAGAGCTACATTGCAGGCCTATCAACATCGATGTCCGTGATCATTCGATCGATCGTTCCATCACACTAATGCTGACCAAACACACTTCAGTTTTATTATCCTATCGATGTTCGATTCAAGCAAACAAACACGAATAGCTTTACCTTCAGTTCGGATCAGTTTAGACTCAATTTACACCAGATCGATCAGCCGGGTCAGAAAATGATTGATTATTTGAAATCACCACCGTGCAGGACTGGGATACTCTGTTTAGGAATACGATTGTATTTCAGTCGATCGGATTTTGAGAATCGGGAATTACAGTCGTATCTTATCCCCCTCGGTGCCGGCCCGAATGCAAATATGCGGTCTGTCAGCAGTTGGGCCTTGGCGCCGATCGGCCGCAATATTTGCATTCGTTAGTGTCAATAGAGGTGTGCCGAGAGCATTCGCCCCATGCACTCCCGACGAAGCCCCCAATCGGTACTCATATGACCACCATGAGAGCCAATCACAGCGGTCACATGATGATCGTAAACCCTGCCCCGCCTCCTGGCATCCAACACCTTTAAAGGAACGGGAGGTTAACTATTGATTGGAATCCACTTCCCTGTGGTTTGCATAGCGATTGAATGTGTTGTCAGTTATAGATCAACGATTGCTATCGGTAGAGATCAATCAAAAATCAGTCCAAACATGTGCAAGCAAACATACACTTTTTTAAATGTTCCTTGCATGTGATTGGCTAATCTTTGTAAAGTAATGTGCAACTCAATCAAAACGATCGAACCTACAAATACGAATAGCTATTTGACTGGGTTGCCAATTATAGATCGATTATTCCTTTTGGGATCGATCAGTCAATCATTTATCCAGGCGTGTATGGGCAGCATTAACTTGCTGAAGGACCTGAAACTCTGCTGACTTCCATCATCCAATCATCTTCAAGCAGGAATACGCTTTTTTTATATTCCTTGCACGTGATTGGGTATTCTTTGTAAATAGCATGCAACTCAATCAACATGATCGATCCTGCAAGTATAAATAGTTATAACTTCCCTTATGATCGATTTAGATTGATTTGATCAAACGAGTATTGGTTGTTTTGCATCGATCGGCAGCACTGAGATGCTTTGGTCATGAATCTGATCGTATTTCGATCAATCGGGTTATGAGATCACATGCCAGAAACAAAGATGTGATCAATAACTTACAACTGTATTTTCCAACTATCGGTCGAAATCCACTTCCCTGTGTTTGTCGTAACGATTGACTGGGTTGTCAATTCTAGATCGATTATTTCTATCAAGAGGGATCAACCGGAAACAAAAATCAATCAGTTATCCAAGTGCGTATGGCCACCATTGTTTGACTGAAAAAAAAATCATCAACCATCGTTCCATTAATTGATTGATTAAGTGAGTGTTCAATCGATTTCAACACTGCCAAGTTATTGGTTCTGGCAGAATTTTATCGATCATTTATGATTGCTCAAAGAATGTCTGCGAGTGTGTCAAATTTTGTGATCATTTTACATACAAGTGACCACAAACAAACGATCTGTCACCGATTAAAATATATAAAAACATTGCAAACAGGCGTGGAATTTTTCTGCATTTTGTGATCGACTAAAATCATTGATCAAAAATTGGATCTATCAGTTGCGATTGTAATTGATCAATGAAAATGATCATTTAATTGATCTGAATTGCAATCCGTTTCTAACAAACAAGTGGATGTTTGTTCAATCGGTCAGAAACAATCGACGAAATTCCGCCGCAGCCGATCGTTTTTTGCGGAAATCAATAAGAGCTCAATAAATCATTCTAATGGAGGTTCTTCGGTTTAAGATTTTTAATCAGTTTAGTCACAATAAATAGTCGATCGAATGATCACTTTTATACGTATGTGGCCAGCTTTGTGCATTGCGTCATTTGACATTGTAATAAATGATGAATTGATTGTTTCTGATCACTCGTACCAAGATTGATAAGCTATCGATAAGTGTGTGGCCAACTTTAGGTTCACATAGGTGTCCATGGAATCGTTTGTGTTGGAGGTGAAATGATTCTATTGGCTGTGACTGTGGGGGAAAGGCGGAGACATGGAATGCTGTGTCCATAGACAGCTCCGGGTAACTGACAGCGGTCTCCATGGCAACAAACAATCGCTGAGCATTTCCTACCAGCAAATGGAAACTTCCAGAGCCTGCGCAGAAAGAATGGAATCCGAAAAGATACAAAGTTAAAGTCTGATTGTGAATGATTACAATGTTTCATTATATGAGGAACACTGAGAGCAAAGGTGGGCAACCTACTGTGCACCACCACCGGGGGAGGGGGAGGGGGACTACACTGTGCGGGGGTCTCTGAACTGCTAATGAGCTAACTGGAGACACCTACTGATCGCTCTTCTTGTCCTGTACTTACCTCTCCAACCTACCACCATGCTACAGGAGATGATCAGAGACTGCAGACATAATACAGGAGATGATCAGAGACTGCAGACATAATACAGGAGATGATCAGAGACTGCAGACATAATACAGGAGATGATCAGAGACTGCAGACATAGTACAGGAGATGATCAGAGACTGCAGACATAGTACAGGAGATGATCAGAGACTGCAGACATAATACAGGAGATGATCAGAGACTGCAGACATAGTACAGGAGATGATCAGAGACTGCGGACATAGTACAGGAGATGATCAGAGACTGCAGACATAATACAGGAGATGATCAGAGACTGCGGACATAGTACAGGAGATGATCAGAGACTGCAGACATAGTACAGGAGATGATCAGAGACTGCAGACATGATACAGGAGATGATCAGAGACTGCAGACATAATACAGGAGATGATCAGAGACTGCAGACAATACAGGAGATGATCAGAGACTGCAGACATAGTACAGGAGATGATCAGAGACTGCAGACATAGTACAGGAGATGATCAGAGACTGCAGACATAATACATGAGATGATCAGAGACTGCAGACATAATACAGGAGATGATCAGAGACTGCAGACATAGTACAGGAGACGATCAGAGACTGCAGACATAATACAGGAGATGATCAGAGACTGCAGACATAATACAGGAGATGATCAGAGACTGCAGACATAATACAGGAGATGATCAGAGACTGCAGACATAGTACAGGAGATGATCAGAGACTGCAGACATAATACAAGAGATGATCAGAGACTGCAGACATGATACAGGAGATGATCAGAGACTGCAGACATGGTACAGGAGATGATCAGAGACTGCAGACATGATACAGGAGATGATCAGAGACTGCAGACATGATACAGGAGATGATCAGAGACTGCAGACATAATACAGGAGATGATCAGAGACTGCAGACATAATACAGGAGATGATCAGAGACTGCAGACATAATACAGGAGATGATCAGAGACTGCAGACATAATACAGGAGATGATCAGAGACTGCAGACATAATACAGGAGATGATCAGAGACTGCAGACATAATACAAGAGATGATCAGAGACTGCAGACATAATACAGGAGATGATCAGAGACTGCAGACATAGTACAGGAGATGATCAGAGACTGCAGACATAATACAAGAGATGATCAGAGACTGCAGACATGATACAGGAGATGATCAGAGACTGCAGACATAGTACAGGAGATGATCAGAGACTGCAGACATGATACAGGAGATGATCAGAGACTGCAGACATAGTACAGGAGATGATCAGAGACTGCAGACATAATACAGGAGATGATCAGAGACTGCAGACATAATACAGGAGATGATCAGAGACTGCAGACATAATACAAGAGATGATCAGAGACTGCAGACATAGTACAGGAGATGTTCAGAGACTGCAGACATAATACAGGAGATGATCAGAGACTGCAGACATAGTACAGGAGACGGTCAGAGACTGCAGACATAATACAGGAGATGATCAGAGACTGCAGACATAATACAGGAGATGATCAGAGACTGCAGACATAGTACATGAGACGGTCAGAGATAGGGATGGGCTTTATGTTCAGGTCGAACATGAGTTTGAGTCGAACATTGGCTGTTTGCCGAACAGCGAACAATTTGGGGTGTTCGGTGCAAATTCGAAAGCCGCGGAACAGGAAAAGTCTATGGGAGAAATCAACCCCGCGCCAAAATTTTTTTTTAAATGGTGTGGGGTCCCCCCCAAAAATCCATACCAGATCCTTATCCGAGCACACAACCTGGCAGGCCACAGGAAAAGAGGGGGGAAGAGAAAGCCCAGTGGTTGTGGGGGTCGGCGGGTGGGGGGTTTATCGGAATCTGGAAGCCCCCTTTTACAAGGGGACCCCCAGATCCCGCCCTCCCCCTGTGTGAATTGGTAATGGGGTACCCCTACCATTTCACAAAAAAAGTGTCAAAAAGGTTAAAAAACACAAGAGACGGTTTTTGACAAGTCCTTTATTAATGTCTATATCTTTACGCTTCTTCTTCCATCTTCTTTCTTCTGGTCTTCCTTCGGTGTTCTTCTTCTCCATCTTCTTCTTCCTCCGCTCTTCTCATCCCGCATCTTCCTCTGGCTTCTTCCCTGCTCCGTCCGCACGAGCCGCCTCAGTGGGAGTCTTCCACCGTGTGACGCTTTGGTTCTTCTGACACTTCTTATATAACGGAGGACGGGGCCACCCAGTGACCCCGCCCTCCTCTGATGCACGGGGACTTTATGGGGACTTCCCTGTGGCTTTGGTGACCCCGCCCCCTCTGACAACATGGGGAAAGCCACAGGGAAGTCCCCATAAAGTCCCCGTGCGTCAGAGGAGGGCGGGGTCACCGGGTGGCCCCATCCTCCGTTATATAATGATTGTCAGAAGAACCGAAGCGTCAAACGGCAAAAGACTCCCACTGAGGCAGATCGTGCTGGCGGAGCGGAGAAGAAGCCGGAGGAAGATGCGGGACGAGAAGAGTGGAGGAAGAAGAAGATGGAGTAGAAAAGGATGGAGAAGAAGATGGAGGAAGAAGAACACTGAAGGAAGACCAGAAGAAAGAAGATGGAAGAAGAAGAAATTAATAAAGGACTTGTCAAAAACCGTCTCTTGTGTTTTTCAACCTTTTTGACACTTTTTTGTGAAATGGTATGTACCCCATTACCAATTCACACGGGGGGGGGATCTGGGGGTCCCTTTGTTAAAGGGGGCTTCCAGATTCTGACAAGCCCCCCGCCCGCAGACCCCCACAACCACTGGGCAAGGGTTGTGGGGATGAGGCCCTTCTCCTCATCAACATGGGGACAAGGTGCTTTGGGGGGGCTACCCCAAAGCACCCTCCCAATGTTGAGGGCATGTGGCCTGGTATGGTTCAGGAGGGGGGTGCTCTCTCGTCCCCCCTCTTTTCCTGTGGCCTGCCAGGTTGCGTGCTCGGATAAGGGTCTGGTATGGATTTTGAGGGGGACCCCATACCATTTTTTTTTTAATTTTGGCGCAGTGTTTCCCTTAAAATCCATACCAGACCTGAAGGGTTTGGTATGGATTTTAAGGGGGACCCCCACGTCATTTTTTTTTTTTTCTGGCGCGGGGTTCCCCTTAATATCCATTTTGGTTCGGGGTTCCCCTATGGGGGAATCCCATGGCGTTTTTATCAATGAACTTTTATGTGTATTGCCGGACCGACAATTCATTACAGCGAGCGCTAGCGATAGTAGTTTTACATGACTTTTTTTTCCTTTGAAATGTCATTTTGCTGTCAGACTGTTCTAAACACGGGAAACATGCGCCCCTTTACAGGCATACTATAGACACCCCCCAGGTATGAAATTTAAAGGGATATTACACTTTTATTGTTTCACTTTAAGCATTATTAAAATCACTGCTCCCGAAAAAACTGACGTTTTTAAAACTTTTTTTTGCATTGATCCATGTCCCCTGGGGCAGGACCCAGGTCCCCAAACACTTTTTATGATAATAACTTGCATATAAGCCTTTAAAATTAGCACTTTTGATTATTCATGTTCGTGTCCCATCGACTTTAACGGTGTTCGCGTGTTCGAACGAACTTTTTGCCTGTTCGCATGCTCTGGATGCGAACCGAACCGGGGGGTGGCTTATCCCTAGTCAGAGACTGCAGACATGTGTGTTGGATCTGACCCGATAGACTTGCAGTAAAGATCTGGAGCATTTATTGCTCAGCACTGTATCTACATCTCTGTATCTCTACATCTCTGTATCTCTGTATCTCTATATCTCTATATCTCTGTATCTCTATATCTCTGTATCTCTGTATCTCTATATCTCTCTATTTCTGTATCTCTGTATCTCTGTATGTCTGTATCTCTATATCTCTATATCTCTGTATCTATATATCTCTATATTTCTGTATCTCTGTATCTTTATATCTCTATATCTCTGTATCTCTATGTTTCTGTATCTCTATATCTCTGTATCTCTGTATCTCTGTATCTCTGTATCTCTATATCTCTATATCTCTGTATCTATATATCTCTATATTTCTGTATCTCTGTATCTTTATATTTCTGTATCTCTATATCTCTGTATCTCTGTATCTCTATATCTCTATATTTCTGTATCTCTATATCTCTATATCTCTGTATCTCTGTATCTCTGTATCTCTGTATCTCTATATCTCTGTATCTCTATATCTCTGTATCTCTATATTTCTGTATCTCTGTATCTCTGTATGTCTGTATCTCTATATCTCTGTATGTCTGTATCTCTATGTTTCTGTATCTCTGTATCTCTGTATCTCTATTTCTGTATCTCTATATTTCTGTATCTCTATATTTCTGTATCTCTACATCTCTATATCTCTGTATTTCTATATTTCTGTATCTCTGTATCTCTGTATCTCTACATCTCTATATCTCTGTATTTCTATATTTCTGTATCTCTATATTTCTGTATCTCTATATTTCTGTATCTCTATATTTCTGTATCTCTACATCTCTATATCTCTGTATCTCTGTATCTCTGTATCTCTAGATCTCTGTATTTCTATATTTCTGTATCTCTGTATCTCTATCTCTCTATATCTCTATCTCTCTGTATCTCTATATCTCTATCTCTCTGTATCTCCATATCTCTATATCTCCGTCTCCCGGGGTCACCCTTGAAGGTCACAGAAAGCCATAAATTACGACCCGCAGATACAGATCAGTTCCCTGATTGGTTGTATTTCTAGGAGATGGAAGGGATGGCTGGGATTGGTCCCCGTAGCGATCGATACAAATCTATAATTCCAGCCATGAGAGGCGGGCCGGGGCCCCGGCGGTTACCTTGGTGAGAGGAGCCAACAAACAGGCTGTATAGTGTGCCGGGATCAGAGGATGAAAGGACTCACAATGTCTTATTGTTCTCCCGGAACGCCTGACAAACCGCGCCCGGCCCCAGATAACACCTCGCAGAATTCCACACTAAAGAACCACAAAGATCAAAAACCCCCGAAAATCCCTTCTATTACCACCCCACATTGAGGGGAAAGTGACAGGTGCCCCCTCCCCCCGCTGATACTGTTTACTTCCTCATAGGACTTTCACACTGCATGCTGGGGGGGTAAAAACAGTCCGCTGAGCCACAATTGTTCCTGGCGGGGCTGTACACACGCAGCGGCCACAATGCTTTTCATCCTGGCTGCAGCATTTTTCATTCTGGCTGCAGAGTTTGGCCGGCACGATCTGTCCGTTCCTCGTGCCACGGTGGCAGATGGGACTTGTAGTCTTCCCAGTCGCAGACCCGGGGGGGGGTGAGCAGGAGGGCCGGTGTTCTGCCTGTGAGGGACGCTCGCAAACTGCGCATGCGCGTGGGACATAGAATCTTCCGGTACGCGTTTCACGTGCGTTCCACTCATTTTTCGGCGGGTGTTCTGTCGATATGGAATGCTCTCGAAGCTGTGAGTGGCAGGCGCTGTTTGGGTGCATTCCTTATCGACAGAACACCCGCCGCAAAGTGAGTGGAACGCGTACCGGAAGATTCTATGTCCCACGCGCATGTGCAGTTTGCGAGCCACCCATACAGACAAAACACACCTGCCCTGGGCACTGTGGTATCATGTGAGGTGAGGAGGGAGGGGCGCCACAAGGAGATTGGGGGGGGTTTGTGTTGGGAGGGGGAATTTGGGGGGCAGCAGGGGATAAGAATTGTTATAGGAGGAGAAATTTGGGGGGAGGGGGGTGGTGCTAGAAGTGGGGATTTGAGGGGATTTGTGTTGGAAGGGGGGATGGGGGAAGAAGATTTGTGCTGGGGGGGTGGTGGTGGTGGGGAGGGGGGGGGTTGTGCTAGACAATGTGATATGGTGGGGGAGGGGAATTGTGCTAGGAGGGAAACATTGGGTGCGGTGCCGACATCGCTGGACTCCAGGACAGGTAAGTGTCCGATTATTGAAAGTCAGCAGCTGCAGTATGAGTACAGTATGTGCAGCTGCTGGCTTTTCATTTTTGCAGCGGTGGGCGGACCTCCGCTTTAAACACCCCCTGCTATATATTTCCAATAAATGTCCCATAATGTTGGTGTTGCTGCCCCCTAGTGGAGCCTTTATAGATCTCTATGGAATCACACACCACCTGTTATATATTTCCAATAAATGTCCCATAATGTTGGTGTTGCTGCCCCCTAGTGGAGCCTTTATAGATCTCTATGACATTACCACCTGCATTGTGTTCCCAATAAATGTCCCATAATGGTGGTGTTGCTGCCCCCTAGTGGAGCCTTTATAGATCTCTATGGCATTACACACCACCTGCTATATATTTCCAATAAATGTCCCATAATGTTGGTGTCTCTGCCCCCTAGTGGAGTCTTTATAGATCTCTATGGCATTACACACCACCTGCATTGTGTTCCCAATAAATGTCCCATAATGTTGGTGTTGCTGCCCCCTAGTGGAGTCTTTATAGATCTCTATGGCATTACACACCACCTGCATTGTGTTCCCAATAAATGTCCCATAATGGTGGTGTTGCTGCCCCCTAGTGGAGCCTTTATAGATCTCTATGGCATTACACACCACCTGCTATATATTTCCAATAAATGTCCCATAATGTTGGTGTCTCTGCCCCCTAGTGGAGCCTTTACAGATCTCTATGGCATTTCACACCACCTGCTTTTAGCCTGAGGTGTGGGGGGGGCGCCGGAGCCGAGCAGAGCCGAAAGTCGCCGATCAAGCGCCATTCGGAAATGCACAGAAAGGACCGAGGACAGTTCCGCTGACCTCGGCAAACCTCAGAAAGGCTCGTGAACGGAGTCTTTCCGAGGTTTGCCGAGGTCAGCTGAAGTGTCCCTCGGGCCTTTTCGGCCGTTTCCGAGGCTCTCCGGCGCCCCCCCCTTTGGCCGCATGCGGTATTGCATCCCATTGAAGTCAATGCGGAACTAATTATTTTCGGTTCCATTGAATTCAATGGGAAAACTTGCTTTGATATGCGAGTACTTTGGATTATGAGCATTCACCTGGAACAAATTATGCTCATAATCCGAGGTTCCACTGTAGATCTCTATGGCATTACACACCACCTGCTATATATTTCCAATAAATGTCCCATAATGGTGGTGTTGCTGCCCCCTAGTGGAGCCTTTATAGATCTCTATGGCATTACACACCACCTGCTATATATTTCCAATAAATGTCCCATAATGGTGGTGTTGCTGCCCCCTAGTGGAGCCTTTATAGATCGCTGTGACATTACACATCACCTGCATTATATTCATATAGCCATCAAAATAGCCGGTGTGAGCATTCGTGTTTATCTATTCATGAATATTATTATTAGGGTTAAAGCCCATCTGAACATTTGGTTTAAATCGGCTCCATACATTCTAATTGCATCAACATAAAAAATGTACAAAGTCCTACAGTTTATAGGCAGCCACAGCCCGAGTAGAAAAGACTGTCCTCTGCCAGCAGCTGCAGAAAAGGACCTCTTGGTCTCTGTGTGGAATCAGTGGTCTCTCTGCAGAGGTCCAACAGAGGTAGTACGGGAGTAGTAATAAAAAAATCTATAGATAAACATACCTTCTGAGTCACTGACCAAGATAAAAGACTTGCAGGACTGGTTTCTGGTCTGAAGATTTTGTGGCTGATTGTTATTATTTTTATCAGTATTATTATATGCCATGCGTATTACATCACTTCCGGGATCACAGCTTTCCTTCCTGAGCCAGCGTATCCAGCAAGGCAGCTATTCCGGCACATTCTGTACTTGATTGGCTGCTTTGGAGGGCCGGGAAGACATTGGAGGACTAATAATCTCCTGATACCTCAATAAAGAGGATCCATCACCTGCCAATGCTATCACATATTGAGCTTGTTAGCCCCCTTGTGATAGCAATAAAGTTTAAAAAAAGTAGAAAAGAGAAAAGTGTAAAAAAAAAAAGATTATATAGAATAAATTTAAAAAATTAAAACTTTTTTTTTAAGCACCCCATACGCACTCCATGTAAAAAGCGTAGGGTAGGATGATGAGCACATGTATGAAAATATTCATTGCACCACATGTGTGAGGTATCGCTGTGAGCGTTGGAGAGAGATCGATAATTTTACGGCCATAATTCACTATTAACTCTAAACTGATGGTGAGGCTGCATTGATGGGCACTGGTGAGGCTGCATTGATGGGCACTGGTGAGACTGCATTGATGGGCACTGGTGAGGCGGCATTGATGGGCACTGGTGAGGCGGCATTGATGGGCACTGGTGAGGCGGCATTGATGGGCACTGGTGAGGCTGCATTGATGGGCACTGGTGAGGCGGCATTGATGGGCACTGGTGAGGCTGCATTGATGGGCACTGGTGAGGCGGCATTGATGGGCACTGGTGAGGCGGCATTGATGGGCACTGATAAACTGCATTTGATGGGCACTGGTGAGGCTTCATTGATGGGCATTTGATGAGGCTGCATTTGATAGGCACTGATAAGATGCATTTGATGGGCACTGGTGATGTTGCATTTGATGGGCACTGGTGAGGCTGCATTGATGGGCACTGATGATGTTGCATTTGATGGGCACTGATAAGCTGTATTTGATGGGCACTGATGAGGCTGCATTGATGGGCACTGATATGCTGTATTTGATGGGCACTGATATGCTGTATTTGATGGGCACTGATAAGGCTGCATTGACGGCACTGATAAGCTGTATTTGATGGGCACTGATGAGGCTGCATTGATGGGCACTGATGAGGCTGCATTACTGGGCACTGATAAGCTGTATTTGATGGGCACTGATGAGGCTGCATTGATGGGCACTGATGAGGCTGCATTGATGGGCACTGATGAGGCTGCATTGATGGGCACTGGTGAGGCTGCATTTGATTGGCACTGATAAACTGCATTTGATGGGCACTGATGAGGCTGCATTGATGGGCACTGGTGAGGCTGCATTTGATTGGCACTGATAAAATGCATTTGATGGGCACTGATGAGGCTGCATTGATGGGCACTGGTGATGTTGCATTTGATGGGCACTGATGAGGCTGCATTGATGGGCACTGATAAGCTGTATTTGATGTGCACTGATGAGGCTGCATTTAATGGGCACTGGTGCGGCTGCATTGATGGGCATTGATGAGGCTGCATTGATGAGGCTGCGTTCGATGGGCATTGATGAGGCTGCATTTGATGGGCACTGATAAGCTGCACTGATATTGCTGCACTGATGGGCACATATCAGGCTGCATTGATGAATTTTTGATGAAAACCATGGGCAGTAATTGTGATGCCTCGTAGAATCGAATCACGAGACCTGTGAAGATGTGCGGCTCTATAATGGATATAATATTGTGTGTTTGCGTTAAAATTCATTTCAGTGTATTCTTCCTGAAAATATGCAACAGATAAATAGCTAAACAAATATTACGTGACATAAACAATAAACAGCCACCATTTTATTCTCCGGGGTCTCTGCTTCCAGAAAAGAGATACTTTTTGGGGAGTTTACAGTCATTTTTAGCACAAAATACAGGTTTTAATATGTGTGCAAAAAAAAATGTAAATGGATAAGAGGTTGAGTATATTCGGTGGTGATCGGTGGGCGGCTCTGCGAAGCCGGAGGATGGAGAGGAGAGCACAGTATGGAGAGGAGAGCACAGCTCCCTCTGCTGGCCGCACAGCTCAGTTGTCCTCCAATGTTCGCGATCAAGAAAGTTTGTTTCCGTCTCCGGCTGATGACGTCACGGGAGTAATGGCGGCGCCCTGAGAGCCGCATGCGGAGGAGCTGCTGATCGGCGGAGGAGTTCCCGGAGATCGGGAGATATTTGGGGTCACTGAGCCCGGATCGTGTGCTGAGGGGAGACTCGGGGGGTGAGTGTATGAGGTCATGTGATCACCGGGGGAGGGGCTGCCTCTGGTACAGGACTACAAGTCCCAGCATGGCCTGATCCAGTGTAGTCAGGAGCCATGCAGACCCCCTGCCTTCCCCCCCCCCCCCCCCATATACACCCCTTTATCAAAATATGTTTGTTTTGAACATTTTTTTCGTCCAGCTGTTCCATCTGAAATACTATTATCAATATACTTTTATATTGTGTGTTTTTATTTTATAAATATTTTTCTTTTATATTTATTTTGTAGTCATTTTTCTTTTCTTTTTTCTTTTATGATTTTTTTTTTTATCATTTCTATTTTGTACATTTTTTTTATATCACATAGTGTTTTTTTGTTTTTTTTTATAAATATTTTTTGTTAATTTTTTTTGTTTTATACATAGTTTTAATTTTTTTCTTTGTTTTACTTTGTAGGCATTTTGGATTTTATATTTATTTTTTACAAAATTTTGTTTATTTGTTTTTATTTATTTTATTTTTTTTATAATTTTTTTTTTTTATTTTAGCATTTCTATTTTGTACATATTTTTGTTTTATTATTTAAATTTTTTTTTTATATTTTTTATTTTATAGTCCTTTTTTTTTCAATATGTTTATTGTACTATTTAGAGTTTTCATTCATTTCATAAAACACTTTTTTTGTTTTATATTCTTAAAGCGGTGTTCTACCCAAAAATGGAACTTCTGCTTTAAGGGAAGGTGACCCCACGTTTGGCATGTCATTTTTTTGGGGGGGGGAGCGGATACCCTCGTTTTAGAGGGATTCAGCTCCCACTTCCTCCCAGGGCTCCGCGGCCCCCGGAAGGAAGATCACCTCTCCCCCCCCTCCCTCGGCAATCATCCAGGACACGTCACAAGCCCCAGAAGATTTCCCGGCCAGTTACAGTGCGTAGTGCGTGCCGAGCTGTGAAGTCATAGCCGGGCGCCCACAGTGACAATGGCGGTGCCGCAGAGAGGAGCAGGGCTTCGGGGGGCGCCCCCATCGCTGGAACATGGGACAGGTGAGTGTTCCATTAGTAAAAGTCAGCAGCTACACTTTTTGTAGCTGCTGACTTTTATATGGGTGGAACTCCGCTTTAAAGTTTTTTTATTATTATTATTATTTATTTTATTTTTTTAGAACTGTATCTTCTTTCTCGTAATTTTTTTTTTTAGATTTTTATTTTTTTAATAATAAAATATGATTTTTAAAAATAATAAAAATAGAGATAAATACCACATTATGGCCAGTGGATGGCACAATATATATATTATGGGGGGAGGGGCGTGTGAAGGAACACTTTTTAAGGACTGTATCTTCTTTCTTGTAATTGTTTTTTTTTTTATTATTTATCATTTTAGATTTGGCAGCCATGAAGCCGGGAAAGGTCAGGAGGTCGGGAAAGGTCAGCAGGTCGGGAAAGGCGCTCTCCTCGCTGCAGCAGAAAGGCATCAAAATCACGGGAAAATGGAAGCCGGTCTCGCTGGACCCGAGCTTTTTCACCGACGGCAAGATGGACGAGATGATCTGCTTCGAGGAGCTCTCGGGTTACAAGCTGGTGAAATCCTCCAAAGAGTTGACGGCGAGGAGCGCGAAGCGGAAGCGCGGCGCCGGTGAGGAGGACTTGGAGCGGGAAGATTCCGAGGAACATTTCCCCAAGGGAAAGAAGAACAAAAGGCTCAGGAAAAAGCTGGAGGCCAAGAAAGCGAAGGAGGAGACCGAGGACATGTTTCTTGGTGGGGAAGATGAAGAAGAATATCACCAAGACACCGTGGAGGAGAAGGAGGAGGAGGAGGACACTGAACCGTCTGTAGAGCCGATGGCTGTTCAGGCGCCAAAAAAGAAAAAGAAGAAAAAAAGGCCAAATAAGAAGAAGAAACCGGCGGAGACTCCTCAGGAGGAACCCGTAGCCGCCAAATCCTCCAAGAAGACCAAGAACTGGGCCGCCGGGGTGTTGGGTGGTGCTGCTGCCAAGGATGCCAACGTGTCGGCTTGGAAGGACCTCTGCGTCCCCCAGCCGGTTCTTCAGGCGCTCAGCTATTTGGGGTTTTCCGCTCCGACGCCCATACAAGCTCTGGCGCTGCCCTCGGCCATCCGGGACAAAATGGACATCTTGGGTGCGGCAGAGACGGGTGAGTTGTAAATGTGGAGAGGGGTGAGCTTTAATGATGCAGAAAAAGTAACCGGGAGATTTGGGCCAAACGTATTTTTTAAAAGCCGACCTTCAATCCCCTCCATGATCGGAAATGATTCTCACCTAGGCAAGAATGATGCGTCTCTGGTCCTCCAGCCTCCTGGGAGACCCACCTCATGGGATACCCACCTCACATCTCCCAGGAGGCTGCGGGACCAGAGATTGGAGGGTGGGCCTGTCATCGGGGGGGGGGGGGGGCTCTAATTCGTGAGGAGGACCAGGATGGCAGCACAGGACCTGGGCTATGTCACCTGAGCTGCGGGTCAACACCCGGGGGGTGACTATGGGCTATTGAATTAGGTAAGGCCGGCACTAGCTGTGCCCTAGTGACAGAACATTGATCAGAGTGCAGAAGATGTGAGGTTTCTTTTAATTTTTTTGTTTTGTTTTGGTTTTTTTTTTATTTTTTTTTTTGTTGTTTTAGTGTTTTGTTTTGTTTTTCAATGGCTTACATACAGTGCCTTGAAAAAGTATTCATACCCCTTGAATTTCCCACATTTTGTCATGTTACAACCAAAAACGTAAATGTATTTTATTGGGATTTTATGTGATAGACCAACACAAAGTGGCACATAATTGCGAAGTGGAAGGAAAATGATAAATGATACAAATAAATATGTGAAAAGTGTGTGGGGGGGGGATTTGTATTCAGCCCCCTTTACTCTGATCCCCCTAACTAAAATCTAGAGGAACCAATTGCCTTCAGAAGTCACCTAATTAGTAAATAGAGTCCACCTGTGTGTAATTTATTCTCAGTATAAATGCAGCTGTTCTGTGAAGCCCTCAGAGGTTTGTTAGAGATCCTTTAGTGAACAAACAGCATCATGAAGGCCAAGGAACACACCAGACAGGTCAGGGATAAAGTTGTGGAGAAGTATAAAGCAGGGTTAGGTTATAAAAAAAAAATCTCCCAAGCTTTGAACATCTCACGGAGCTCTGTTCAATCCATCATTGGAAAATGGAAAGAGTATGGCACAACTGCAAACCTACCAAGACATGGCCGTCCACCTAAACTGACCGGCCGGGCAAGGAGAGCATTCATCAGAGAAGAGCCAAGAGGTCCATGGTAACTCTGGAGGAGCTGCAGAGATCCACAGCTCAGGTGGGAGAATCTGTCCACAGGACAACTATTAGTCGTGTTCTCCACAAATCTGCCCTTTATGGAAGAGTGACAAGAAGAAAGCCATTGGTGAAAGAAAGTCATAAGAAGTCCTGTTTGTAGTTTGTGAGAAGCCATGTGGAGGACACAGCAAACATGTGGAAGAAGGTGCTCTGGTCAGAGGAGACCAAAATTCAACTTTATGGCCTAAAAGCAAAACGCTATGTGTGGGGAAAACTAACACTGCACATCACCCTGAACACACCATCCCAACTGTGAAACATGGTGGTGGCAGCATCATGTGGTGGGGATGGTTTTCTTCAGCAGGGACAGGGAAGCTGGTCAGAGTTGATGGGAAGATGGATGGAGACAAATACAGGACAAACTTAGAAGAAAACCTGTTAGGAGTCTACAAAAGATTGAGACCGGGGCGGAGGTTCACCTTCCAGCAGGACGACGACCCGAAACATCCAGCCAGAGCTACAATGGAATGGTTTAGATCAAAGCATATTCATGTGTTAGAATGGCCCAGTCACAGTCCAGACCTAAATCACATTGAGAATCTGTGGCAAGACTTGAAAATTGCTGTTCACAGACGCTCTCCATCCAATCTGACAGAACTTGAGATATTTTACAAAGAAGAATGGGCAGAAATGTCCTCTCTAGATGTGCAAAGCTGGTAGAGATATCCCCAAAAAAACCCAGCTATGACTAAGGCTATTGCTGAAACGCGTCAGCTTTATTGTCTTATTGTCACTCTGATGTACCAATAAACGACACTTCAAGGATTAGAATTTTGCCGGCTCTTCTTACTACTATCCCCAAAAAGACTTGCAGCTGTAATTGCAGAGAAAGGGGGTTCTACAAAGTATTGACTCCGGGGGGCGCCATACAAATGTACCCCCCCCCCCCCCACACACACACTTTTCACATATTTATTTGTATCATTTATCATTTTCCTTCCACTTCACAATTATGAGCCACTTTGTGTTGGTCTATCACAGTGATGGTGAACCTTGGCCCCCCAGATGTTTTGGAACTACATTTCCCATGATGCTCAACTACACTGCAGAGTGCCTGAGCATCATGGGAACTGTAGTTCCACAACATCTGGGGGTGCCAAGGTTCCCCATCACTGGTCTATCACATAAAATGCCAATAAAATACATTTACGTTTTTGGTTGTAACATGACAACATGTGGGAAATTTCAAGGGGTATGAATACTTTTTTCAAGGCAGTGGGGGGAGGGGGGAGCGGTTAAAGTAATGGTCAGTGTTTATAGATTGCGCAGATCTCATAATACATTGTGAATATTTTCTTCCTCTGTTACAGGAAGTGGTAAAACTTTGGCCTTTGCCATCCCGATGATCCACTCCATCCTGGAATGGAGGAAGATGCGGGAGTCTGGAATCACGGAAGAGATGGAAGAGAAGGAGGAACCGGAGAAGGAGGAGACCTCAGACCAGGAGGAGCCAGAGATGGCTGAAGAGGAGGAGGAGGAGGAGGAGGTGCCAGAGTTGGTGGCCTTAGACTACCAGGAGGGGGATAAAAACCTGAAGAACAAGGAGGATGAGGACGACGACGACGACGACGATGATGATGAGGGGTCTTCTGCCCTGGGCTGTGTGAAGGTCGTGGAAGACGTTGACATTAATTTTAACCCCGTGGCGTCTGAGACTTCTCAGCAGTGCTGTAATATGAGACCGTTGCTCGGCCTTGTAGTCACGCCCACCAGAGAGCTCGCCGTCCAGGTGAAACATCACATTGACGCCGTCGCCAAATTCACAGGTGAGATACCGAAGGTCATCAGTGGAGCCGATTTATTGGAAGTGTTGGTGAATCCACAGGCATGTTGATCCTGCCAGAAATCTTGCCGGCCAACTTCTTTCTGTTCCGCGCTCTGATCCGTTCCGTTGTTCCCAGTTATCTCTGACCACTTCAGGCCCATCGCTTCCGTTACGGAGGAGAGGAGGAGGTGTTCTGTAGTCCTGCCCTAGAGTAACAGCACTGCTCCAATACAAATACGGGATGGTGGGTGAGCGTTGTCACCCTAGGGCAGGGAGTGTGGTACTGGCAGTGGACACCAGGCGAAAATAAAGGTCTGAGAAAGGAAAACAAATGCAGGCGCCACCAGTCCTGGGACAGGCCCATCCAGTGCCCAGGGCAAGGATGGAGTACTGCAACCCCCCTCCCCCACTACTACTGCATGTTGTAGAATGAGTGCCCCACCCTACGTTCCTTCTCTGCTGCACCCGGGGCAACTGCCCCCTCTTGCCCACCCCTCGCCCCGGCCGCCACATCCAAAGACGAGTGAGCTGCGATGAATTACATATTTCTTCTTGGGCTCAAATAAGCGTTCAATAGACTACTCTGCTCATGAAGTTTCTTTCTAGCCCATCCCCCGACCCTCTGGTGGTCTTCCGCCCAAACACCCCCCCCGCCGTGTTGCTCCAAAAAAGTCAAACTCTGTTCTGGTGACAGCGGTAAATTTTGGAAATCCTCTTGCTGTCTTTTTCAGTAACCATAGTCACCAGGACAAATACAAGGGTGGATCTCCTCAGTGGGGGGGGGGGACAGCTGACCCTGGGGGGGGGGGGGGGTCTAACCCTTCTTCACTCCATCCACAACCATAGAGTTTTTTGGCCTTAGTTAAACCTCAACGCTCCTCCAGCTCTTGGCTTCTGTAGACCGGATAGAGAGATCGGCACACATGAGAAGTACCGGACAGTGTGCCGGGAAGCCTCAGACGCCCTCTTGCCAGCTTGAATTTCCTTTAACCCTTTAGGTTGCCAGGTCCTGACGGGGGAGGGGAGGGGGGGGTGTTACACGCATTCCCAGTGGCTACAGACCCCCCAGGATTTTGTGTATATCTGACGAGAAGACTCCTGCCTCCCGGGTGGAAGCATACGGGTGGCTTCAAACCTCCCCAGTAACGGCACCCAACCATGTATCCAGGCCTCCGCTTGCCCATCTGCAGGCCTGGGACCGGCAAAGTGGGTGCCGCCGGGAAGAGGGGGGGGGAGAAATGCGAACGCGTGTCTCTCTCCTCACCTTCCTTGTTGCTGACCCTGAAAGCCACGTGTTTGACATCCTTTCCGGGTGCACCTGATGTGCGCTGATGAGGCTGCACTGATTGGCACCACTGATGGCCACTGTTGGGGCTGAACTGACAATCGGGATCATTGCCCTGATTATCAGTGTAGATGATAAGACAGTTATCGTCTTTCCTCTCATCCTGTCAGCGCGAGGAAAGGAATTCCGATAACCGGCTTGTGTTTTACATCGTGATCAGCTGTTGTTGGACCTTTACCCCGATCTGTGATCAGCTGTGTCCCAAGGACAGGTCATATGATGCCCTCCCGGAACTGGCCGACCGAGCTGTAGCCGTCATCCAGGTATAGCGCGGTTGGCAAGCGTTTGAAGCTTCACTTCCGGCCAAACAAGGATTACATGACTGGAGAAAACGTGTTCCTTTCCTAAAGATTTTGGAGGGTATCTGCGAGAATTTGTTACTATTTGTGAGGTCAGGTACTGATGTTGGATGAGAAGATCTGGCTCATATTTGCCATTCCGGTTCATCCCAATGGTGTTCAGTAGGGATGAGGACAGGGCTCTGTGCAGGACACTCGAGTTCCTCCACACCAAACTGGTCACTAGACATGTGCGCTGACAAAAAAAATGTGTTCGTTTTCGTTTCATTTGTTTTTTTGCTTTTTTTCGGAAATTCGGATTTTCAAATTTCCGAATTTCGGATTTTCGGAAATTAAAAAATCTGAAAATCTGAAAAAAACAAATCAGTAAAAATTAGAAAAAATAACTAACTATTAAATTATAGGTATTGGAATTTTCTTTCAAATTTGGCTGATTGTGAACGTAATGAATACGAATTTATCTGAAGTTTCGAATTATCCGAAATAATGAATGCCGCATCTAAACAAATGGAATGGAACAAATTAATAATAATAATAAAAAGGTTTTATTATTATTATTATTATTATTATTATTATTATTATTATTAGATACCGTATATACTCGAGTATAAGTCAAATTTTTCAGCACATTTTTTTGTGCCCCCCTCCACTTATACTCGAGTCAAGCACTTTTCTGCAGCAAAAAATTTCATTTTCCGAACCGAATTTGGGGCCCCGTATCTCAGGGCCACTTGGTGCTAGGAACCCCAAATTTGGTGTGCAAACCCAGTGGAACTGGTAGCACAACATATCCAAAGATGGAGTTCGTAGCACCAAGTGACCCTGAGATACGGGGCCCCAAAATCGGTTCGGAAAATGTCATTCTCTGCTGCAGAAAAGTGCTTGACATTTTCTGAACCGAATTTGGGGCCCCGTATCTCAGGGCCACCTAGTGCTAGGAACCCCAAATTTGGTGTGCAAACCCAGTGGAACTGGTACCATAACATACCCAAAGATGGAGTTCCTAGCACCAAGTGGCCCCGAGATACGGGGCCCCAAACCCGGTTCGGAAAATGTCATTCTCTGCTACAGAAAAGTGCTTGACGTTTTCTGAACCGATTTTTGGGGCCCCGTATCTCAGGGCCACCTAGTGCTAGGAACCCCAAATTTGGTGTGCAAACCCAGTGGAACTGGTACCATAACATACCCAAAGATGGAGTTCCTAGCACCAAGTGGCCCCGAGATACGGGGCCCCAAACCCGGTTTGGAAAATGTCATTCTCTGCTACAGAAAAGTGCTTGACGTTTTCTGAACCGATTTTTGGGGCCCCATATCTCGGGGCCACTTGGTGCTAGAAACCCCAGCTTTGGATATTTTATGGTGCGCATTTCTCACCCTCGTCTTATACTCGGGTCAATAAGTTTTTCACATTTTTTTTGTGGTAAATTAGGGCCTCGACTTATACTTGAGTATATACGGTAGTTACGTTCCATTTGTTTAGATGCGGCATTCGTTATTTCAGATAATTCGTAACTTCGGATAAATTCGTACTCGTTACATTCACTATCAGCCAAATTTTGAAAGGAGATTCCAATACCTATAATTTAATATTTATTAGTTGTTATATCAGATTTTCATTCTTATTCTTGGATTTTCACATTTCCGAACTTTGGAATTTTTTCCAATTTCCGAAATTTCGAATTTTCGGAAATTTGAAAAATCGAAAATTCGTAACTTCGGACGTTTCGCAATTAACAAATTTGTCAAAATTTGTTGAACGAATTCAGGACTAAACAAATTGCACATATCTGCATGTCTTTATGGAGGCTGACTCCATTCTTCTTGGATGGCTTCCTACAAAACTTTGGAGGGTGTCTGTGGGAATTTAGTACCTGATCCCAAAAATGGGTACAGATGTTGGATGAGAAGATCTGGCTCACACGTCAAGTCTCACATTGGGCACCAAAAAAGAAAAAGGCCTGGCTCGCCATCATCATTTCAATCCCCCCCCCCCAAAGCTGTTCAGTAGGGTTGAGGTCAGGGTTCTGTGCAGGACACTTGAGTTCCTCCACACCAAACTGGTCACATCATGTTCTTGTGGAGCTGGCTTTGTACGTGGGGTGGGGGGGGGGGCACAGTCTTGGTGGAACAGACAAGGGTCTTCACCAAACTGTTACCACAAGGCTGGAAGAGCATAATTGTCTATATTGTCTTTGTATGATGGAGTATTACCAGGACCCTTCAATGGAGACACCTCAACTCCATACTCCCGACTCTTGGCCATATATTATCCATATGCTGGTCAGGTGTTCACAAACATTTGTCCCTGTATTTGAGTTGTGGGGGATGCTTCAGAGGCACAAAGGACATCTGCCGCCAAGAGGCTTTTTTGGTAATTTTGGTAAGACATTAAGTTCCCGATCTGGAAACTTGGAAGAAGACGTTTTTATCTTTTATGCTTCTTCCAGTTGGGTTCTTAGTTTTGAAGCAAGAGTGTGTTGGGATTTGCGTCCATTATTACAGAGTCCAGGCTTATAACTTATATTTGATATTTCGGAATGATCGCTATCCTTTTTTGATGTCCCCCTCAGGAATCAGAACCGCCATTGTGGTTGGTGGGATGGCCCCACAGAAACAGGAGCGACTGTTAAACCGAGGGCCGGAGATCGTCATTGCAACGCCGGGGCGTCTGTGGGAGATGATCAGAGAGGAGCACCCTCACCTGTCCAACCTGAAGAAGCTCAGGTAATGATAAAAGAGTTGGGTTTGCTCGTTCACTTTTTATTTTCTTTATCCTTTAAGAAAAATAATCTCGCAATAATTGGTGGTCAGTGGCACTTTAAGGCCCCCCCACCCCCCAAACTACAAGGTCTGCTTGTAGGGTGGAGACACCCTACATTATTCCACTATAGAGCTTGGTGTCTTCTGCCCCAGTGGTTATTGAATTAGAAGAAAATATTTTTCACTGTAGTGGTCTCCTAGGTCTGCAGTAACGAGTTGACCTTCGTGTCTCTGTGGACAGGTGTCTGGTAATCGACGAGGCGGACAGAATGGTGGAGAAGGGTCACTACGCCGAGCTGACCCAACTGCTGGAGATGCTGAGCGAGACTCACTACAACCCCAAGAGGCAGACCTTCGTCTTCTCCGCCACCCTGACCCTCATCCACCAGGCCCCCAGCCGCCTCCTGCAGAAGAAGAACTTTAGGAGGATGGACAAGGACAGCAAGCTGGAGAGCCTGATGCACAAGGTCGGCATGAAGGGGAAGCCCAAGGTCATCGATCTGACCAGGAAGCAGGCCACCGTGGAGACGCTGACCGAGACCAGAATCCATTGCTCCACCGACGAGAAGGACTTCTACCTCTACTACTTCCTGCTGCAGTACCCGGGGCGCACCATGGTCTTCGCCAACAGCATCGACTGCATCAAGAGGCTGACCTGCCTCCTCACCATCCTGGAGTTCAACCCGCTCCAGCTACACGCCAACATGCACCAGAAGCAGAGGCTGAAGAACCTGGAGAGATTCGCCGAGAGAGAGAGGTAAGAGTGTGCCGCCTGTGGGGGGCGGAGCCGATACTTGGGTTATGGATCCCGGGAATGTTGGCGGCTCTGGTCCCCAGTAGACACAACAGACAATCCGGTGTATAGTTCAAGAGCCGCCTAATCTTTATTAATGTATATGTTAGTGGTGCCCCGAAACCGAATATTCAGGATGTACTTGGCCGAAAATTTCAACCGAAATGGGCAGTTTAAAAAAATAATGTTTTAAATGTAATTATTGTGGCTGGCGTTTTTGCGCCGAGGTCAGTGGGATGCAATTTTTTTTGCGCCGAGGTCAGTGGAACGCGGTTTTTGCGCCAAGTCAGTGGGACGCGTTTTTTTTTTTTTTGCGCCTAGGTCAGTGGGACGCGTTTTTTTGCGCCAAGGTCAGTGGGACGCGATTTTTTTGCGCAGATGTCAGTGGGGCGCGATTTTTTGCGCAGAGGTCAGTGGGGCGTGATTTTTTGCACAAAGGTCAGTGGGGCGTGATTTTTTACACAAAGGTCAGTGGGGCGTGATTTTTTGCACAAAGGTCAGTGGGGCGTGATTTTTTGCACAAAGGTCAGTGGGGCGTGATTTTTTGCACAAAGGTCAGTGGGGCGTGATTTTTTGCACAAAGGTCAGTGGGGCGTGATTTTTTGCGCAGAGGTCAGTGGGGCGTGATTTTTTGCGCAGATGTCAGTGGGGCGTGATTTTTTGCGCAGATGTCAGTGGGGCGTGATTTTTTGCGCAGATGTCAGTGGGGCGTGATTTTTTGCGCAGAGGTCAGTGGGGCGTGATTTTTTGCACAAAGGTCAGTGGGGCGTGATTTTTTGCGCAGAGGTCGGTGGGACGTGATTTTTTTGCATAGGTCGGTGGGACGCGTTTTTTTTGCGCCGAGGTCAGTGGGACGGGGTTTTTGCGCCAAGGTCATTGGGACGCGATTTTTTTTTGCGCAAAGGTCAGTGGGACGCGATTTTTTGCGCAAAGGTCAGTGGGACGCGATTTTTTGCGCCGAGGTCAGTGGGACGCGTTTTTAATCTTCTATTGGTGACGTTCTCTCTCTCTCTCTCTCTCTCTCTCTCTCTCTCTCTCTCTCTCTCTCTCTCTCCTCTCTCTCCCTCTCTCTCCCTCTCTCTCTCTCTCTCTCTCTCTCTCTCTCTCTCCCCCCTCTCAGCTGTGTCCTCCTCACTACGGATGTGGCGGCTCGCGGTTTGGACATCCCTAATATTCAGCACGTTCTCCATTACCAGGTACGCCATTCAGAGTTTTTTGTGTTTTTTGGACACAGGTAAAAAAATAAATCATTTTGCTACCTTTGTTTAGCTACAACAAGTTGTCCCTGAAGAAGTCCTTTGTTGGGATTCCACTCCGATACCCGTCCAGCACTCTGCAGATCTCCACCCGCACACATAGTGGTGCCCGTTATCTTTTCTGTATGTTTTTGTCTGGTGGAAGGAATTCGGACACCCGGAGGAGCCTCCCAATATTACTTGAAAAATAATTTCATACCAATAGCGCCCCCTAGTGGCGATCCACAACCCGGCACTCTATGACCTCGGAGCTCTTCGCTCAGCTATTGGTTGGTAACTTTTTTTTTTTTTTTTTTTTCTTTTTTGCTATTCAGGTCCCGAGGACGTCGGAAACCTACGTCCACCGCAGTGGCAGAACTGCCCGCGCCTCCAGCGACGGCCTGACGCTGCTTCTGATTGGACCAGACGATGTGGTCAACTTCAGGAAAATCTTCAGAACTCTGGAGAAGAACGACGAGCTTCCCTTCTTCCCCGTGGAGTCCAAGTGCATGGCTGGAATAAAGGTAGAAGCTGTGAACTGACCCCCTGCCTGTCCCACCGTCTATAGACACCCCCCTCCTGTAGTTTTCTGTAGTGGGTGGAGCCTGCCGGACCCCTCCCACAGCTCTGCTCTATGCACTGTATACAGCACAGTGATGATGTCACGACCTCCTTTTTATAAGGTAATATCTGGGTTTACAATGGCATTTGGTGCTCACAGAGAGGATTTATATCCTTTCTAGGGATCGAGGAGCAGCTTTAAATGTTGTTTTTTGTACTCGGAGTTCAGCTTTAATAATGTCATTGAGGTCTTTGCTGAGGAGGATTGTCAGCTGATCGTTTGTCCCGTCTTTGTTCCCAGGAACGCGTCGGTCTGGCCCGGCAGATCGAGAAGGCCGAGTATTTCCACAGTAAGACCAAACAGCAGAACTCCTGGATCCAGCAGGCGGCTGAAGCTCTGGAAATGGACATCGATGACGATTTATTAGGTAAATTACGGTTGCCGCCAAAATCTTTCTCTTCGCCAATGGCGGACGGGCGGCCTGTGCAGGCAAAGCGACTCGCCCTTTTATGTCGCTTCCTGGTTTAGGATGCCGCACCCCTTTTGCCGACACCCGTTGTGATTGTACAGAGCGGGAATCTGTCAGCAGGTCCCAGCCAATGATTCATGGCCGGGACCTGCTGATCGGCTGCGTCCAATCACAGCCCAGAGCTCTGTACAGAGGGAATGATCTCTCTTTGTTTCTTATCCCTGCAAAGCATGAGCCTGAGAATGAATCGGGTGGTGGAAGTTAACCATAGAGCTGGCTGTTGGCCAGATGGTCCCCTGGCCATCTCTATGACCCTTGGACGCTGGAAGCGACGTCATGGCGTCCCTTCTGGTGCCGGCTGATGTAAACACTGCCATTTGTTTTGTTTTTTTTTGGGGGGGGGGGGGTTTGCTGGAAAGCCTGAGATCGATATCAATTTTTTTTTTTTTTATTATTATTCTCAGGCTTTTCAGCATAGAGGAGAGATGTGAGGACTTATAGACCACGAATCTCTCTGTAAAGAGGACCTGTCATGCCATATTCCTATTACAAGGGATGTTTATCTTCCTTGTAATAGGAATAAAAGTGATGAAAAAATTAAAAAAAATTCAAGGAAAAGTGTGGAAAATAAAAAAAAATAAAATAAAAATAAAATGAGCAATACATTTATTTATTTTACATTCTTTGTGATAGGAAGAAAAGTTTTTAAAAAAAATAATAAAATTAAAGGGAAAGTGTAAGATTAAAAAAATATAAAATCGGCAACGCTTTTTGCCCGCGCAGAAGTGAATGCAAATGTAAAACGACATTCAAACCGCACATGTGAGGTATCGCCGCGATCGTTGGAGCGAGAGCAATAATTCTAGCACTAGATCTCCTCTGTAACTCAAAACGGGTAGCCTGTAAAAAATGTAAAGTGTCGCCTATGGAGATTTTTAAGAACCCGAAGTTTGGTGCCATTCCATGACTGTGCGCAGTTTTAAAGCGTGACATGTTGGGTATCTATTTACTCGGTGTAACATCATCTATTATATTGTGCACAAAAATTTGGTTTTTTTAATTTTAAAAAATTGGGGTAAATATTTGAGTTTTTTTTTTTTATTCGGGAGAATTTTTATTTTATTTTTTTTTTTTTAAATCCCCTTTGAAATATTGCCGCGTACATAAAGTGTGACATTTTTTATTCCCTAAGGTCTTTTCTAAAAATGTATATTTAATGTTTGGGGGTTCTGAATAATTTTCTAGCAAAAAAAGGTGATTTTTACATGTAGGAGAAAATTTCAGAATTTGGATTGAGTGGCGAGGAGTTCACATCTCTAAATGTTCACATCGTTCTATTAGTATAAGAAGTAATAAAATGATACTGTCATTGTCTATTCATATACAAAGTATAAAATGATACATTGTTTGTATACTTCATACTATATGACTGGCTCCGGAGTCTGGGACTTGTAGTCCCTCCCGGGACTCAGGACTGACTGACGGTTCCGCTCTTCTTCTTCTTTTCCAGGTGGGAACGCGGATGAAGAGGAGGACAGAGCCAAGCAGAAAGCCTTGAAGTTCATGAAGAAGCAACTGAAGAGACTTTTATCTCAACCGGTATTCCGGAACATTATGAAAACCAAATACCCGACCAAGAGCGGTCACCTGACCCTCCCCGACCTCCCCGCCGCCCGATCCGAGAGCGCCCTCCACACCCTCTCCAACCAACAAACCAAGAAACACAAACAGAAGCAGAAGCCCCGCCCATGACCGCCATTCCCCCTCCTCCGCTATATATATTGCACAGAGAGCGCTTTTGTGAAATTAAAGGGTCACTCCACCCCAACTAAGGTCTGTTCTCTCTTTTTTCCTATTGGACTTTTGTAGGAGAGGATAAAGGGAAGACCTCCAGAGAAATTTTAAAAAGTTGAAGGCGCAACGACCCACTTTTGGGAGGAAAAAAAATCTACATATATTATTAAAACAGTTGTATTGTAATTTAATGATATTAAAAATTTTCTTTCCTTTTTAACCTGCAGCTGCTGTAATTTTCTGTAAATTTCAATGCAATACACGGCCACCTGGGGGCGCTCTGTACACAGATGGAAAATGGACCACCCCCAGAAAGCTCATTTCCTGCTTGTGTGATTTTTTTTTTTTTTTTTATCCCCCAGAAGTTTTCACTAAAGTACAAGTCAGATTTTAGGCGTCCCCTGCAATAGGAATGTCAGATTTGGTGAGATACTCCCAAAGGGTTAATAACTTCTAAAGGGATGCAGACCCTGAAACTTTCCTAATCAGAACACCGAGAGTGCACCAGGTGATTATAATGAACGGGACCACCTCACCATTCTTTCCTCCCTCCCTCCCTCCCTCCTCCTTTTTCTTCTTCTCTTTTTTTTTCTTCTTCTCTTTTTTTCTTCTTTTTCTTCTTCTTTTTTTCTTCTTCTTTTTCTTCTCTTTTTTTTCTTCTTTTTTTTCTTCTTTTTTTTCTTCTTTTTCTTCTTCTTCTCTTTTTTTTCTTCTTTTTCTCCTTCTTCTCTTTTTTTTCTTCATTTTTTCTTCTTCTTCTCTTTTTTTCTTCATTTTTTCTTCTTCTTCTCTTTTTTTTCTTCTTTTTCTTCTTCTCTTTTTTTTCTTCTTTTTTTTCTTCTTCTCTTTTTTTCTTCATTTTTTCTTCTCCTCCTCCTCCTCTCCTCCTCCTTTGACTTTAGGCCAGGCGGGACCTTTGACCTCCTGGGTGGATGTCATGCGCACCCCACAATTGTGTTTGCTAGCTGTGATTGGTCACAGTGATCACATGGTACAGACGGGGCCAATCACAGCTAACCCCAATCGTAAACACTGAATTTATCAATTTCACTCAGTAAAAATGGTTGCTTGTAACCGTGAAATTCACTGGTTTAATAGTGATCATAGTGTGTGGGAGGGAGGGGGGATCCTGATCGCTTCCACAGAGTAGTACAGTGTTCCTATGGTAACATTATATTGCTCTGGTCACAGAGTGTTAAAAAAAAAATTTATATAAAAGAAAAAAGTTTACGGTCACCAGTCAGTGTTCCTGGTCACCATCACACCAGTTATATGATGATGCTGTACTCACTGGTGATATTATTTGAACATTTTTTATTTATTTTTTTTTAATTTCTTCATTTTTCAAAAAATTACAACTTCAAAAAATGTCCCATGATTTTTTTTACTAAAGACCTCTGACTGTCTACTTTCCAAAAATATGTCATTTGGGGGGGGTTTGTACTGTCCTGACATTTTCAGGACTCAAGAAATGAGATCAGCCGTTAGTACATCAGGATTGATCGATTTTTGAGATATATATTTCATATATCACTTGGTTTGCTGGATGTCAGAAAGCCATCGGCACCACATCCCTTCGTTTACAGAATTTTAGGGAAAAGGGGAAATATGGGACTTTGAAGGTCCCAAAACACATCAAGAATATAAAATATATATATATATATAAGAATTTTTTTTGAAACATTTAAAAATGTACATATTGTCATCATACAGCGTCCATACCATTATGGAAAAATGCAGTAATTCCAGCTCTACATGTTTCGCCCTGCGATGGCTTCTTCAGGAGACTTTTAGCAAATACTGCATATCCAATCACTGAAATAATAATGAATATCTTAAAATGAAAAGGACTCCAACATCAGGAGGGCACACAGAGCATGTTGGAGTCCTTTTTCATTTTAAGATATTCATCATTATTTCATTGATTTCTAGAAAATTCCTTAGAACTCCCAAACATTATATATATTTTTTTTTCTAACACCTTAGAGAATAAAATGGCGGTCGTTGCAATACTTTCTGTCACACCGTATTTGCGCAGCGGTCTTACAAGCGCACTTTTTTTTTTTTGGGGAAAAAATACACTTTTTTGAAATAAAAAGAATAAAACAACAGTAAAGTTAGCCCAATGTTATTTTATATTGTGAAAGATAATGTTACGCCGAGTAAATTGATACCCAACATGTCACGCTTCAAAATTGCGCCCGCTCGTGGAATGGCGACAAACATTTACCCTTAAAAATCTCCATGGGCGACGTTTAAAAATTTCTACAGGTTACCAGTTTTGAGTTACAGAGGAGGTCTAGGGCTAGAATTATTGCTCTCGCTCTACCGATCACGGCGATACCTCACATGTGTGGTTTGAACACCGTTTTCATATACGGGCGCTGCTCACGTATGCGTTTGCTTCTGCGTGTTTTTTTTGGTTTTTTTTACTTTTAATTTTTGACACTGTCTTTAAAAAAAAAAAAAAAATCAGTTCACTTTTATTCCTATTACAAGGAATGTAAACATCCCCTGTAATAGAAAAAATAAAGCATGACAGGACCTCTTAAATATGAGATCTGGGGGTCAAAAAGACATCAGATCTCATATTTACACTAAAATGCAATCAAAAAAAAAATGTTACTTGGAAAAAAAGGAAAAAAAATTCTCCTCTTAAGAGCTATGGGTGAAATGTGACGTTTGATGTCGCTTCGCCCCTCCCATGCTATAAAGCTGAGCGGGGGCCATCTTCCCCTCACTCGGCAGCCAGGCATCCACGGGAAAGGACGCGATCGGCTCCGCCACTACCGGCGGGGTCTGGTAAGCAGCAGAGACGACCTCTATGGGAGAGGGGGGGGGGTGGGCACCTCTCCCGCCACCGATTAAATGTAATCTCGCGGGCGAATCTGCCGCGGAGACCACTTTTATCCTAAAGAGAAACGCACAGCGTTCCCAAAAATACCGAGGTTATTGTAGCTAGCTGCTGCCGTAATAACGGCATTTAGCGCCAAAGTACCGACGTACGGGTACGTCGTTTTGCGTGAAGTGGTTTAATCGAGAATGAGGAGTTAAGGCTGATTAAAGTAAATTAAGGGTTAATAAAGAGTTGAACAGAGGAACATTTGATTAAAAAAAAAACACCAAAAAAAATGTATTTTTTTTACTTGACGGGTTAAACTGACTTCATTTGCTGATAGAAGTCCATCTCTTTGATCTGTAGATGAAGAAACTGAAAGATACAAAAAGAAACAATGTTTCTTTTAAACTTAGTGTTTCAGAGCCTGCTTTTTTTTTTTTTTTTGACAGCTCCAATTACCGGACTTCTTTAACACTTCATCTGTCAACAGGGGAATCCCACTGACAGCTGAATAAGTCATCGGTCATTAGGGACGCAGCGACCCCCGCACCTTAACAACTTATTATTTTTTTTTACACTGACAGCGCAAAGAACCGAGCCTGTAAGTATCGGTTAGACTTTGTGCACTGCCGAAAAATTTGTTCGTTTTCATTCGTTTTTTTTTGTTTTGTTTTGTTTTTTGGGTCATTCGCTATGATCGAAATTCGTGAAATTGTAAATTCGATAATCCGCAAATTCGAAAATTCTTTAAATTCGAAATCCAGAAATTTGAAATAACTAACTAATGATAACTGACTATTAAATTATAGGTATTGGAATATCCTTTCAAATTTGGCTGTTAGCGAACGTAATGGATACGAATTTATCCGAAAAAAGAATGCTGCATCTAAATGAATGGGGAGCGCAACAAATTAATGATAACAAAAAGTTTTCATTATTATTGTTTGTTATTATTCGTTTAGATGCGGCATTCGTTATTTCGGATAATTCGTAACTTCGGATAAATTTGTATGTGTTACGTTCACTAACAGCAAAATTTGAAAGGAAATTCCAATACCTATAATGTAATAGTTATTATTAATGTGTTTTTTTTTTTTTTCTTTTTTTGAATTTTTATTCTTATTTTCCAAATATTCGGAAAAATTCGGTAAATGTTTTTTCATTAATTCGGATATTTACAAATTTGTCTAAATTCGTTAAAAAAACTAATTCGGAACGAAAATAATTGCACATGTCTAGTATCGGTACCACTCTGGTTATCATAGTGGGAACCGTTAGGAATCCATTGTCCGCAGTAGTTGATCATGCCAAGGAAGGACGGCATATCTTTCTTGGTAACTGAGCGGGGAAAATGGCGCGGATCCTAGACTGACTCCCTTTCCGTGTACCTTTTGACCGTGTGAAACCCGGGTGCTGTACAGACTCCTGGCACTATTGCATTTTGTGTTTCGCCTCCTTGTGTCCTTCTGAACCCAAATATTCTAACAGAGGTCTACTATCCTGCCTGCAGGCCTCACAGCTCGGGGCTTCATACATGAGCGAAACAGAACCCAGCCATGGTTGGCTCCCTTTAAGGGACTCACTTTTTCCACATTTTATTATGTTATGGCCTTATTCCAAAATGGATTAAATTCATTATTTTCCTCAAATTTCTACAAACAACCCCCCATAATGACAACATGAGAGAAGTTTGTTTGGAATCTGCAAATTTATTGAAAATAAAAAACAATAAAAATCCCATGTACATAAGTATCACAGGCTCCTCCCATGTACAGAAGTATCACAGGCTCCTCCCATGTACAGAAGTATCACAGGCTCCTCCCATGTACATAAGTATCACAGACTCCTCCCATGTACGTAAGTATCACAGGCTCCTCCCATGTATGTAAGTATCACAGGCTCCTCCCATGTACATAAGTATCACAGGCTCCTCCCATGTACATAAGTATCACAGACTCCTCCCATGAACATAAGTATCACAGACTCCTCCCATGTACATAAGTATCACAGGCTCCTCCCATGTACATAAGTATCACAGGCTCTTCCCATGTACATAAGTATCACAGGCTCCTCCCATGTACAAAAGTATCACAGGCTCCTCCCATGTGCATAAGTATCACAGGCTCCTCCCATGTGCATAAGTATCACAGACTCCTCCCATGTACATAAGTATCACAGGCTCCTCCCATGTGCATAAGTATCACAGGCTCCTCCCATGTACATAAGTATCACAGGCTCCTCCCATGTACAAAAGTATCACAGGCTCCTCCCATGTGCATAAGTATCACAGGCTCTTCCCATGTGCATAAGTATCACAGGCTCCTCCCATGTGCATAAGTATCACAGGCTCCTCCCATGTGCATAAGTATCACAGGCTCCTCCCATGTACATAAGTATCACAGGCTCCTCCCATGTACATAAGTATCACAGGCTCCTCCCATGTACAGAAGTATCACAGGCTCCTCCCATGTACATAAGCATCCCAGGCTCCTCCCATGTACATAAGTACACGGGGCTGGTCAGGTGACACGGGGGGGTTGAGCGACCTACCTTGGGGGTCGCATTGGGATGTCTTGTTTGACGCCACCCCCACCCAAAATATACAGCACCAGCTGCCCAACTCTTTTCTCAAATCTGTCAAAGCTTCATTAGTTCTCAGCATCATAGGAGAAGAGGAGTTTGAGCAACAGCTACAGAACTTTCAGCAACGGAGGCAGTGGAGAGATTTCAACCACGGCATGCTCAAGGCTGTCCATCACAAATTCTGGATCGACCTGAGACGAATCATGTGACTGAAGTTCATCCGGACTGACCACTGATTGTAACACAGGAACCGGTGATGTCTGCACCACAGAGGCTGCCGGAGCCTCACTAGGGGCTCCTCTTGATACTGGCTAAGACTGACGTGCCCCATATGATCTCATTATATAGTCCAAATCATCTTGTTTCGATAGATTGGGATACAATGGAGTGTATGGGGGCGGTTGTCTAAAAGAGTTGGTGGGGCTTAGTACAAGCATTGAATGACTACATGTCTTAGAAGGCTCCAAGCATATCTTAGGAAGAGCGCACCAGAACTCAAGCTGGGGTCAGCTCCAACTACCAAGCAGAAATGCTCCATAATCCATGAGCTTAAACTCCAAGCCAACCTTTTTGGTGACTGCTACCTCTCATTATTTGGTTTTATGTTGGGTAGATTTCTTTGGCAGACCACCCTATAAGGGCTAACATTTGTCAATACTTAACCAGCAATCATTGTAGAGTACTGGTTAACTATCCTGGCTGCTAAGTGCATCCTCATAGGTTCAAGTCCTACCTTTAACTACAACCTGAATATTTGAAAAAGGTAGATTGGATATTATAAACCAACATGAGAACCTTCATAGTTTTTCTTTCAGTTTCGGAAAACAAATTAATTGTGTTCTAGAGAGGAGCCATTAGTGTGTCATTACCTGAAGGATACCACCACATGTGTGAAACATGATGGAGGCAGTGTTCCGGCTGCCCATGGACCCGGGACTCTATCCAATATTAGCCCGCATTCTGCAAAACCGATGGGAAGGTCCTTCACAGGACAGAAGAAGACTGACCACCAGCCCATTGGAACAAACAGTGTAGACCTGTGTGAGCTATTCTATGAGTTTTCTCAATAGTCGCTTTGGCAGTGAAAGCTTTAAGATTTAAGCAAGTTACGTCAACTCTAGGTGATGCAGCCATAGCATGCAGGTTAAGTACTCTGACAGCCAACGTAGCCTTGGGAGACTGCCTGAAGATGTGGGTTCGAATTCCCATGTTGGCTCCTTGGACAAGTCCTCAACTCCCTCTGAGCATTGTTCCAGAGAGGCGACAATGCACCTAATTCACCAACCCATTGGAAAAGCCACTGTACCCTCTCTTCAATAGTCTGAGTTTTCTCATTATTCGCTTTGGCAATGAAAACTTTAAGATGACAACAAGTTACCTCATATCCAGGTGATGCAGCCATAGCATGCAGGCTAAGTACTCTGACGGCCAGCGTAGCCAAGAGAGACTTCCTGAAGGACGTGGGTTCGAATCCCCATGTTGGCTCTCACCAGCGAAGGGGCCGCCATTTGCAGGTTAAGTACTCTGACGGCCAGCGTAGCCATGGGAGACTTCCTGGAGACGTGGGGTTTCAACCACACGTTGGCTCCTTGTGACCTTGGACAAGTCACTTTGTCGCCTTGAGTCCCAGCCTTCAGTCCTTAGATTGTAGGGAACGTTTAACTTGTGTTGTTGCTGAGCATGCTCAGAAATACCTAAATATATATAATCCAAGCTCACCCAAATGAAGCTGGGTGAGCTTGATCATGAAAACATTCTTCTTTTTGATCCCTACTCAACAAAGATCATATATCCACACAATGCTGCATTCTCTATATCTATACACCTTAGGGAACTCCAAGCATATCTTATGAAGCACTCACCAGGACTCGAACCAGGGTCAGCTCCATGCTACACAGAGGAAACACTCCATAATCCATGAGCTTAACCTCCAAGCCAAACCTTTTGGTGATCACCACCTCTCATTATTATGGTTTTATGTTGGGTAGATTTCTTTGGCAGCTCACCCTATAAGGGCTAACATTTGTCAATGTTCAACCACCAAACCTTGTAGAGTACTGGTTAAGTATCCTGGCCACTAAGTGCATCCTTCGGGGGTTTACGTAGGTTCAAATCCTACCTTTGACTTCAACCCAAACCTTTGGAAAAACTTTTTTTCTGGTGTAATGGCTGGATATCTTTATAAAACAACATGAAAATCTTTATAGCTTTTTTCAGGGTCTTGGAAAACAAATGAATAGGTTCAAGTCCTACCTTTGACTACAACCTAAATGTTTGGAAAAGTTAGTTGAATATCTTTATAAACTAACATAAGAATCTTTATTGTTTTCTCATTATCGGAAAACAAATGAATTGTGTTCCAGAGAGGAGCCATGAGTGTGTCATGACCTGAAGGATACCCTATCTGTGAAACATGGTGGAGGCAGTGTTCTGGCCACCAATGGACCCGGGTCTGGTTTTTATTGATGATATGAGTTCTGACAGAAGCAGCAGAGTGATCCATGAGATGTAGAGGGTTACTGTGTATTATCAGCCTAGATTGGACCAAATTTTGCAAAAACCGGTGGGACGGCCCTTCACAGGACAGAACACTGACGCAAAGTATACTGCAAAGGGCAACCCAAGAGCCGTTGGAAGTAGTGAAGAAGTAGAATATTCTTAAGTGGCCGAGTCAGTCCCCCGACCTCAACCCAACAAAACATTTATTTCACTTGATGAAGATGGAAAAATCAATGAACAAGAAGCAGCTAAAGACAGCAGTGTAGTAGGCCTTGCAAGGAATCACCAGGGAGGGAGCCCAACATAGGACCACGTCTATGGGCACTATATGCAAAGCAGCCAATGGGGGTGATCTACCAAAGGAAAATAGGTTGTTCACTTGGCAAGGGAATTTTCCTTTAGATTAGTGAATGAGGTGAGGCTCTCCGAATGTTATCACTTAGTCATGTGCAAGCAAAATTACATTTTTTTTTCCTTGCACGTGATTGGGTACCCATGCATTCTCAGGTTGAAGTGGTTATACCACAGCCAAGGCTGCAGCTGCACTCATGGACCCAGCATCTTTTTTTTAGCTGTCAGATGCTCTACAATGTAAAAGCAATCTTAGCAGCTAAATAGCCGCTGGATCGCTTTTACATACAGCAGAAAGGTCCCCCCTCCTTCCGCTGCCTTTCTGGGCTCTCCCACTCCATCGGGAAACCTGGGCCAGAAGCTGGAGGTTCCGCCCGCTTACCATAGAGATGACCGAGGACAGGAACATCCATTAATATCTCTATGGTCTTCAGGGATCTCCAACTACAGCCCCCCCAGCAGTTGCAGAACTACAAGTCCCATCATGCCTCTGCCTTTGGGAGTCACGCTTGTAACTGTCAGCCTTGCAATGCCTCATGGGATGTGTAGTTCTGCAACAGCTGGAGGGCCACAGGTTGAGCACCCATGGTCTAAGACAGGAATATGCAATTAGCGGACCTCCAGCTGTTGCAAAACTACAAGTCCCATCATGCCTCTGGGTTTCATGCTTGTGGCTGTCAGAGTCTTGCTATGCCTCATGGGACTTGTAGTTCTGCAACAACTGGACGTCTGCTAATTGCATATCCCTGATCTAAGAAAACAGGAGCAACAAGGATTTTGTCACTTCTGCTGTTGCTCAGATGTAAACGAGGCGTTATCGGCCTGTGAAAGGATCTGATCAAACAGATCTCGGTGTAATCAGATGCTTTTAAAGGTTGAGGAGAGATATGGGGTCCAATAGATCCCCAATGTCTCCGTAAAGAGAACCTGTCACTGCCCATGCTATCATAAGGGATGTTGTTCATCCCTTGTAATGGCAATAAAGTTGATCAAAATAAGAGATAGTAGTAAAAAAAATTAAAAAAAAAATGTAAATATAAAAAAAATTAAATTTAAAGTGCCCCCCCATGTGCAAAGGCAAATGCATACGCCGGTCCCGCACGCTAATGTAAACAGTGTTCGCACCACACGTGTGAAGTATCGCCACGAACGTCAGACCAGCAGCAATAATTCTAGTATTAGACTCTGTAACTCTAAACAGGTAACCTGTAAAGGCTCTTAAATCGTCGCCTACGGAGATTTTTAAGTACCGTAATTTGTCGCTATTCCACGAGCGGGAGCAATTTTAAAGCAGGACATGTTTTGATATCTATTTACTCGGCGTAACATCATCTTTTATATTTTTTACCAAACAATTGGGTTACATATATTGTGTTTCGTGCATTAAAATTCACCAAAGTGCATTTTTTCCCCCCCAAAAAAAATTCCGATTGAAAAAACTCTGCGCAAATACCGTGTGACATATAAAAAAAAAAAAAAAATGTTTGGGGGTTCCAAGTAGTAATTTTGCCGATTTTTTTGTTACATGTATGTGAGATTTGTTGGCCTGGGGGTTAAGGAGTTAAATCCTCTTGCTGATAACAATACCACAGATGTGTATAATAGGGCCCAGAAACATTGGCGCAGATTTCAATTTTTATTATTATTATTTTAAAACCTACCTAAAATACACTGATTCTTGACGTAACCTAGCTTGACCCTCTTTTTTTTAATTTAAGAGCACTGCACCCTGAGCCCACCCAGTTGTGTGACAATAGCGAATTAATATTCGCTATTGTCTTCCTGATTCTCCACCTGGCCAATCAGGAAGCAGGTCCTGAGACCCGATTGGCCAGGGAGTCTCAGGACACACTTCCCGTTGAGCCAGGAGGAGAGGCAACGGGCCGTCTCTTTCTTTCCCCGCCTCCTAAGTTAAGGTCAGTCTCCCACGGGGGGGGGGGGGTTCAGCGATCGCCACCTTCCTATCCATTTCCCACGGGGGGAGGGGGTTAGTTTGCCGCCCCCTGAAATATTTAGCACCAGCCACCACTGTTGTATTGACTATAACCAAATTAGATTGCACTCTCAATCGTCACATTTCCTTCCAGGAAAGAAAATCGAATCATCTATGGCTTGCTTTAGGAAAAATGAGAGAGGCTCAAGGCTGTGCTCCACCCCAGAGCCCACCGAATACAGACTTGACCAACACCACAAGAAGCTGGAGAAAGGGGGGCCCACTCCTGAGACATGTCTGGGGTGGAGCACAGATCTAAGCATATGGGGGGGGGTATCTCTTCTTTCCTAAAGCAGGCCAGAGATGATTCAATTTCCTTTCACCACAGGTGGAACACTTCCTTTGACAGGGGATGAAGGTTACCCAGGGGACATCTCAGGGGGTGGGTCCCCCTTTCTCAAGCCTCTTGTGGTGCTGGACAAGTCTGTGGGCTCTGGGGTGGAGCACAGACATGGGAGCCTCTCTGCACGATAAGGGAGGACTCCAGCTGAAGTAGTTTTCCTTGCAGCCTTGGCGTCAACTTTCCTCCTCCCCTGATGTGAGGAAGGGGAGTTACAATCCCTGCAGTTCATATCGATCACTCAGAGGTGATGGTTTTCCCCTCAAGAAAAAGCGCAGTTACTCTAAAGCCAGCCATACATGGATTAAATCTCGGCCGGTTCAGCAAGGACCGGCTGAGATTCGATCCATCTATGGGCAGGCTGACTGGATTCATCGATTGACTTCAGTACAACCAGCCTTTTTAGATGGGATTACTGCTGGAGTCTGTAGCCACTAACAGCAATTATGTTTTGCCAGTTGAGAAGGCTCCTCGCAACCCCCCCACCGGACAGAACACAATAGCTCCGTAGGTGGGAATCCCTCATCAATACCAACTACGCTGATGGTGGAAACCAAGGAATTATCTTTCCTTTCACCTGTGGGGGTTAATAGGAAATCGAAAAATATCTCTGGCCTGCTTTAGGAAAGAGAAGCGTCACGCCTATGCCCAGAGCCCACAGCATACAGACTTGTTCAGAACCACAAGAGGTTCGAGAAAGGAGGGACCCAACCCCGAGACATGTCACCTGGGTAACCATCATCCCCCCTGTCAATGGAAGTGTTCCACCTGTGGTGAAAAATCAAATCACTTCTGGCCTGCTTTAGGAAAGAGGAGACAAACCCCCACCCCAGAGCCCACAGACTTGCCCAACAGCACTTCCTTTGACAGGGGATGACGGTTACACCTAGGTGACATGTCTCAGGGGTGGGCCCCCCTTTCTCAAGCCTCTTTGCTATTTTGGTCTGTATGCTGTGGGCACTGGGGGGGGGGTTTAGAACATCCTTGAGAATGCAAGTATCGCCTTTTTCCTAAAACAGCCCAGGATAATACACTGCAAGGTAAAATACATAACAGCCACCCTAGACGACACGGACCACTTCAAACAGTATAAAAGATTAGACGTGTGCAATTAGTTTTGTGACAAATTTGTTAATTTGGAAAAATCCAAATTAAACGAAAACCCGTTTAACAAATTTTTCCAAATATTTGTACATTCATAAATCTTAAAACTAAAAACTATTACTAGTAACTATAAAATTATAGGTATTGTAATCCTTTCAAATTTGGCTGTTGGTGAACATAATGAGTACGAATTTATCCAAAGTTACAAATGATCTGAAATAACAAAAGCCGTATCCAAACGAATAGAACATAATGACTTACTAAGCAAAAATAATAAAAACTATTAATTTGTTCCGTTCGTTTAGAAGCAGCAGTCTTTATTTTTGGATAATTCATAACTTCAGATAGTGAACGTAACAAATACGAATTTAACAGCCAAAATTTGAAAGAAAAATTACAATACCTATAAATTTAAGTTACTATTTCAGATTTTCTGAATTTTCAGATTTCCTAATTTACAAATGCACAAATTTCAATCCTAACAAATGACCTGAAAAAATAAACGAAAACTAAAGTGTGAGAAACTGACACGTAACTGAATGCAGAGAGACCAGCTGTCAAAATTCAGCGGTGATGTCGGGGGGGGGCTTGGGGCAGGACTCAGCAGCTATCAAACACCAGCCGATGTGACTTGGGCTGGCTGATGTGTTTGCGGCCCCCGCCCCCTTTAAGCAGCCTAATCATTGGCTGGTGTTTGATAGCTGCTGGCCACCCCCCCCCCCCCCCCTTCTTGGTTGTCCCAAGAATGTATTAAAAGTGGAAATCTTCCAATGGGGATACTAGTGACCTGGGGGGTTCCCAAAGGAGATTCCCTTAATTTGCAGGGATTTCCTCACTTCCTGTTTTGGCCATGGGACTGAAAAAAAAAAAAAAAAAAAAGTCTGACCCCCCCCCCCCAAAAAAAAGACCCCTATGCCTTTGTACCCCATTCTGGATCAGTGAATTGAACCCACGCCAGGCTGGGGGGCTCTGAAGTCCAACAACCTCCTGTCGGAGGCCGACGTTAAAGGGAATTTAACCCGTCAGGCTGCGGGGGGGGGGGGTGGGGGGGGGTGGGATGTTGCATGGTGGTGTGGTAGGTCGATTGAACCTGTCAGGCTTGGAGGGGGGAGGAATTGGATGTAGACAGTCAATTAAACCTTTGTTGGGCTGGTAGGATGTAATTGGTCAAACCCCGGGGTGGGGGGGTTGGAGGGAGGGGTTAAGAGATTTCCATCCACTTCCTGTTCCAGAGACAACTAGAAATTTCAAAAGCGCTGCGAATCTCCTCCTAGTTGGCGGACGAACAAAGTTTCCGTTCAGAGCTTTTCCCGTTCCAGTGACAACTCAAAATGTTGGGGTTTCCCAGCTTTCAGCCCCCCCATGACAGATAGCAAGTCCCCTCCCCCCTCCAGACGACATAAAACCCGAATGTATTCAAAGCAAAAATTTTATTAAAAAATTTCATTTACACAAATATAAAAACACTTCGTCCTGTATTAATAGTCTGTGTGCAAACTGATTGCTGTAAACTTCTGCCAATTGGTTGCTTGTAAACTCCTCCTCTTCCTGTCACCATAAAGTAGTCCAATGGTGGGGGGGGGGGGTCACTTCCTCCCGCCCCCTGGTGACACAACAGGCCCTGCCCCCCCTGGTCACACAGGCCCCGCCCCCTGCTCGCAGGCTCTGTACAGCACGGTGTAGTGGTCCTGTGTATACAACATAAAGATGTCCGGTGTGGCCCCCTCGGGGAAGACATGCTGGTTTATGGCGGGGTCCACAGAGTCCACGTACTCCACCTGGAGGGGGATGGTGAGGGCCTGGGTCAGGGCGATGATGTGGATGTGATCACAGACAGTGCCCATCGGCTCCACGTGCTGAATAGAGAAGAAAAAGAAAAGTTAGTGGCGCCCCGACTCAAAGAATACAAAAATGTATACAAGACGGCAAAATTTCCCTTTTCATCACTTCAGGGCACTAAAACCCAGAGAGGGGCAATTATCAGAGATTTGTATCCATCCAGTCCCGAGACTTACACAGCTCTGCCACACAGCACACGTCTAGAAGCGATGACCCGATTTCTCTGCTGCAGTTCAGCAACAGGTCTAGCCCCTCCCCCAGCCTGTGATTGGGCAGTGAAGCAGAAGACTGATGATCTCATCGGTCACTCTGCTCTCTCCCACCATCAGCATGCTCCTTGTGAACGCACGATTGGCTTCCTGTGCTGCTTCTCAGTCCTTGCCGATGCCGAGTCACATTCAAGTATTTACACTGATGGAATTTAAGCTACATGAAATAAATGATAGACCTGCATGTATAGGTGTAGATGGGGCAGCCAGGTTTGTCTTATTAAAAAGGTCATAAATGTCATTTTATACATTATTATTTCTCATATATTCTATAATTTTTTTTAATTATGTTCATACATTTATTATATCTCATTATCCCATTTTCTATCACATCTCATCTTTTCTTACATTATATTTTCTTAGAAAGGAATATATAATAGAAGAAAATCTATAATAGAAGAATATTTAAGCCAATATAATTATATTATACACAATATATATTTTATATTATAAAATAGAATATATAAAATTTATTATATTTTAGAATATAATATATATATTTTTATATATTCTATTATAGAATTATAAAAAAATAAGACATTTTATAATACATTATATTTTTATATTTTCTTCTATATTCCTTATATTATATTACACACACTACAATTTCTCATACATTGTACAATATTTTCTATATTATATATTTTTATAAATAAAAAAAACCCCTCATATTCCTGTTCATTGAAACTCCATGCAAAGCCTTGTTTAGTTTTGGGTAAAGTCGGGAAGGATCAGAACATCTGTCAGGGTTTTTATTTTAGGCCTGTGTCCCCCCATCAGGAAATTTCCCCCTCACTTCCTGTGTGGTCACCAGAACAGGAAGTAAAAAAAAAAAAAATCTGGTAATACCAACACCAGACTATGCGAGGGACGCCTGCGATGCCGATTCTCCAGCTGGTTAGTGATAACAGTAAGGGGAGCATTTACACATTTGTTGCACAAATGTCAGAAGCGTTGGTAGAAGTTCAATGAAATTTCTTCCCAGAAGATTATGGTTTGTATCATTATCACCATCTAGTGGCCAGAATGCTGTATAGTCCTGAAATGGCTCAAGAAAAGAAACTGTACTGTGTTATTTGGCCACTAGATGGAGCTGAAGCATTAATCTCTTTAGGATGAAGATGGGACAAACATGTATGAATGCTAAAATATATATATATGATCTCCAATTTCCTCCTTACAATAGGAATGCAGTAATTGTAAACCCCCCACACACAAACCTGCACCAGGTGTAGTGACTTCAGCAAGGATGAAGATTTTCAGTTTTGTCTCCATAAACTATTTTACCGACTTTTTTTAAATTCAAGCTGAAGTTAAATCCGCTTCCATTTTGACAAATTATTCATTAAAACTTCCTGGTTCCATTACACACCTCATTTTAAACCTAGTTGTGTCACTGGGTGTCTCTACTTCTCTGGGCAGGCCAACCCTGGCTGGGTGGGAGGGGCAGGCCAACCCTGTACATAGCTTCCTGAGAACATCCCAGCACCCTGCCTCAGTACTCTAGAGTTGCATTACAGCCACTAGATTGGAGTGAAGGATCATAGGAAATACATTTAGAAAAAAAAAAAAAAAGTAATATTTCTGGATTGCTGGAGGGAAATTAAGTTAATGGGGGTTCTGTAAGTAGCCATGATTAGATTTGATAATTCCCCTCTAGTGTTCGCTAAATTGTTACATTGTATAAATTTCCTACTAATATTGTAGGTGTACTCAGACTAGATGCAAGCAGTGGGAGGAGTTATGGAAATAACATGCCTTGATGGGTGGGTGTTAATCTGGAGGCGTTGGTGTTCCAAGGCGTGGGCTTATTTGCATAGGTGACACCCATATGTGACGCTGAGCCTCCATGAGTGACAGAACTGAAAGTGAATAAAAAGGGGCGGGGCCAGGGAGGAAAGGAATTATCAAACTGCATCCCTCCAGCAGTTACAGAACTACAAGTCCCATCATTCCTCTGCCTGTGGGAGTCATGCTTGTAACTGTCAGCCTTGCAATGCCTCATGGGACTTGTAGTTTGGCAACCATTATAGGGCTGCAGTTTGACACCGACGCTGGACGCTCTCCAGCCAAGAAATGAGGTGGGCTCAGACTTGCTGCAGCTTCTAATGCACATGGTGAGAAGCTCACAGTGTGCGGTGAAATCAGAGGAACCGTTTCAGTCCAGGGGGAGGAGCTGAAACACCTGGAAGATGGAGATCAGATATATAGAGGAGCGTTTTACAGACCATTGTGCAGAAATCAGCGATGTGAAGCCCCTCCTCTACGAACGGTTGGTAGAACTCGGCTCGTTTCCGGAGGAAGGCGGAGGTGACCAGCCTCAGGTAGTAGACGGCGTTGTCGGAGATGGGAGGGTAGTTGAACGCTCTCAGGAGGGAGAGGACAGAGCCGTCTTTCTCCGCCAAATCTAGGAGACTGAGAAACTGCGGAGAGATCAGACGTATGAAAAATGACCATCAATGTAGAGAAAATAAAAAACACTTCATTCACTGGATACAAAGTATTATTTCCAATTCTTTTATATCAGAACAACAAAGGCCACAAACTGCTGAAACCAGAAGAGGAATGTTCTCTGGCTAAATTGTCTGCATATTGAATGCCATTTACTGTGGGAAGAAAGATTGTCTCCCCTGCAGATTGTGTAAGTTTTGCCCACTTAAAGAAATGAAGGGTCTATAATTTTTATCATAGGTGTATTTTATATGATAGAGAGAATATCAACCAAAAAAATCTAGAAAAAAACCACACATGATACAAATGTTATAAATGGAGTTGCAGTTCAGTGAGTAAAATAAGTATCTGATCCCCAAGAAAAACATGACTTAGTAGTTGGTGGAGAAACCCTTGTTGGTGATCACAGAGGTCAGATGTTTCTTGTAGGTGGTGATCAGGTTTCTACACATCTCAGGAGGGATTCTGGTCCACTCTTCACAGATCTTCTCTAAATGCTTAAAGGTTTTTTGGCTGTCTCTTGGGAACCCAAAGTTTCGGCTCCCTCCATAAATTTTCTATAGGATTAAGGTCTGGAGACTGGATAGACCACTCCATGACCTTAATGTGCTTCTTGAGCCACTCCTTTTTTGACTTTGCCGGTATGTTTTGGGTCATTGTCATGCTGGAAGACCCACCCATGACCCATCTTCAGTGTTCTGGATGAGGGAAGAAGGTTCTCATCCAAGATCTTACAATACATGGCCCCGTCCATTGGACCCTCAATGTGGCAAAGTCGGCCTGAACCTTTATCAGAGAAAGAACCCCAAATCATCATGTTTCCACCTCCGTGTGTGACTGTAGGGATGGTGTTCTTGGGGTCATAGTCACCATTTCTTTTGCTCCAAAACACAGCAAGTCAAGTTAATGCCAATGAGCTACATTTTGGTCTCATCCGACCACAGCACCTCATTTAGATGTTCATTGGCATGACTGTACATGGGCCTTCCTGAGGGGGACCTTGCAGGATTTCAGTCCATGGTGGTGTATTGTGTTACCAATGGTTTGTTTGGTGACTGTGGTCCCAACTGCCTTGAGATCCTTCACAAGCTCCTCCCGTGTAGTTCTGGGCTGATCCCTCACTTTTCTCATGACCATCCTCACCCCATGAGGAGAAACCTTGCATGGAGCCCCAGACCGAGGATAATCGATGGTATTTTTTCCATTTGCGAATTATCACTCCAACAGTTGTTGTCTCACCAAGCTTCTTGTTGATGGTCCTGTAGCCCATTCCAGCCTTGTGCAGGTCTACAATCTTCTCTCCTGACGTCCTCTGACAGATCTTTGGTCTTCCCCATGATGGTGAGGATTGGATGGAAGAAAGATTCTGTGGACAGGTGTCTTTTATACACATAACGAGTTGTTGTTAGGAGAACCTTCTTACATTGACAGGACTAATTTGTGTACCACATGAGCACCTACTGTAGCCAGTAGGTGGGGGAAGAATTATTGTTGGTTGGTACGGAGGCTAGCCAGCCAGTCTCCAGACCTTAATCCTATAGAAAATTTATGGAGGGAGCTGAAATTTCAAGATGCCAAGAGACAGCCAAGAAACCTGAAGGATTTAGAGAAGATCTGTAAAGAAGAGTGGACCAAAATCCCTCCTGAGATGTGTGGAAACCTGGTCACCACCTACAAGAAACGTCTGACCTCTGTGATCGCCAACAAGGGTTTCCCCACCGACTACTAAGTCATGTTTTGCTTGGGGATCAAATACTTATTTTACTCACTGAACTGCAACTCCATTTATAACATTTGTATCATGTGATTTTTGGTTGATCTTCTGTCTCCATCATATAAAATACACCTATGATAAAAATTATAGACCCTTCATTTCTTTGTAAGTGGGCAAAACTTACACAATCTGCAGGGGAGCCAATCAGTATTCCCCCACTGACAATGTAAATGCCATTCAATCTGAAGACAATCTAGCTGGAGAACATTGCTCTTCTGGTTTCAGTAGTTTGTGGCATTTGAAGACAGACAAAAAAAAAAAAAAAAAGCACTCTCAACTCACATTTATTTATATATATTTTTATTAGTGTGAGTGGATAGTGCCTCATTATGGCCACTAGATGGCACCGAGTATCAAAGTTTGCTCCTTAGCGCCATCTAGTGGTCATAATGCAGTATTTTCCCTCCCACTATTTACATGTATAGTTTCAATGAATAATGTTTGATCTGTAGAGTACATAGTCCAAGAACATTTGATTTCCCCCCCCCCCTTTTTGCAAAGTTTCGATGGATGAAAAGCTATGCACATGACACAAATACACTCCTTTCACATGGGTGGCCAGAAGGACCCAACTGATCTATCCAATCAGGTAGACCGTTGCACTGCATAGCAAGTACGGTATATATAAAGCAAGATTGTAATTGACAGGTCACCATACGCATTACAATTTGACCGTCCAAAGTTTGACTTCCCAACCGTAATGTATGAAGAGCTCAAATTGAAGTCAGAGGCGATTCCTCCAACAATCCAAAAAAATAAAAAAAGTTAAATGTTAATATCCCAATGGAATAGATCACCATATTAGTTCAGTGACATCACCAGTAAATCCATCATCCTGCTATAAAGTGAATGGTATATTCATGGGGGGGGGGGGTGAACTTTAGTACTGCCTAGAATTCCCCTTTAAGTGACAGTTGATTGGTTGCGGATTACTCCTCAGTGCTGTGATCGGAGGTCATTGGGCGCAGTCACACACACACAGAGCGCTCTGATTGGGCGCAGTCACACAGAGCGCTCTGATTGGGCGCAGTCACACAGAGCGCTCTGATTGGGCGCAGTCACACAGAGCGCTCTGATTGGGCGCAGTCACACAGAGCGCTCTGATTGGGCGCAGTCACACAGAGCGCTCTGATTGGGCGCAGTCACACAGAGCGCTCTGATTGGGCGCAGTCACACAGAGCGCTCTGATTGGGCGCAGTCACACAGAGCGCTCTGATTGGGCGCAGTCACACAGAGCGCTCTGATTGGGCGCAGTCACACAGAGCGCTCTGATTGGGCGCAGTCACACTTACAGTGCTGTAGCTGTGTCCGAACGCCTGTTCCTGGAATCCGACCTCCAGCAGCTCATTCCGACTCGCCATCACCCGCTCCCGGAACCTGGGAAAAGGAGAGCGGACACTTTACTGATCGAAGCCCGACAACCAAAACTTCTATCCAGCTTTAGGCAGGAAAGGGTTAGAACCTCTTTACCACCAAGTTTCCTGTTCTGGTGACTACAGTTTCTCATACAGGAATCGGAGGGAAATATCAATGAGGAAACAGATTAAAAAAAAAAAAAAAAAAAAAACACTGAGGTCCAGAGCCTGACTGCTGTATGGCAGGAGTGCCAATCCACTGATAATTGTATTCAGCCCAGGGGGGCCAAAAACAGACAATAAAAAGGGTTTAATAAAAATGTTGTCATAATGGGCACAGAATAAAATTAACCAAATTGTCCAGTTTGATAGAAGCCAGAACTACAATGTTTCCAACTTTTCCCTGCCTGTCCCCATTAGGTAGATTTCTCCTCACTTCCTGTCCTAAAGTCACAAGGAGGAAGTGGTAGGAAATCTCTTCTGGTTGTAATTGAAGCCGGTGACCCCCATCAGATGATTGGGGACAGGAAGTGAAACCTCCCCCCAGTTGACGACGTTGTCCAATCATCTGATGGGATTACCAGAGGAGGATTTCCTACCACTTCCTCCTTGTGTCTAATACAGGAAGTGAAGGGAAATTCCCCCAGCCGGTGACCCCATTACCTGGTTCAATGAGGTGGATTTCCTCATTAGGGAGATTTTTTCATACTTTCCTCTGGGACAGGAAGTGGATCTCCCCAGCGGATAACTTTGTTGTTTCCCCTCCCCCCCCCAAAAAAATAAATAAAAATAGAACTAATGGGGGGGAATCCACTCATTGAACCCATAGGAAGATTGGGGCAATGGAATCACCAGCTGGGGAGATTTCCCTTCAATTTCTATCCCAAAGACAAAACATAATGGGAGGGGCAAAATCTAAAAAAAAAAAAAAAAAAAACCCAGTTGTCATTGACTCCACTGCAGGGGGGGGGGGGTCACCCCTTCAGATTTCTCTTCATTTCCTGTCCCAAAGAAAGGAATCAAAAGTATTCCAACACAAGGAGAAATCCATTGTTCATAGTCAGTAAACCCAAGATTGGGGCAATGGGGGTCACCAATTGGGGAAATCCCCCCTTCCCCATGATTTGTTCCCCAAAACACAAAAATTCTCCAATAGGAGGGGGAGAAATCCGCTCTTCCTGGTCATTGAACCCGGTGACCCCCATTGGACGATCCCTCAGGTTTTGCAGGAACTTACTTTGAAATTTCTTGCCGGTTTCCCAGCAGGGACTCCAGATAAGAGAAGGCCAAACCTCTGTAGAAGCAGCTTCCGTCAGGGCGAGTTTTCCGAACGGCGCCGTACGACGACATGAGATCCTGCCAGAAATAAAAAAACGCATCAATACCCGGACCGCAGGAGAAGCAACTGAGATTTTCTGAAAAGCCGAGGCCCTGGAGAATAAAATGGTGGTTTCCACTCTTATGTCACATGATATTTGTACAACTTTTTATCAAATGCATATTTTTAGGAATAATGCACTAAAGTAAAGAGACAGCCAGGAGCTCGGCATTTCCAGAGGACGTCCTCAATGGAAGCCCCAGTCATTGGAAGGAGGAGATCGGCTTCCCCGATTGGTTACCTTCAGTTTGCTGTAGTACAGCGGCTCGGTGGCGTGTTCTTCGGTGAAGGAAGACATGTCAATCTTCTCGGACACCATCTCAAAGTAACCGTCACCCTGAAAAGCAAATGAACCAATCAGAACACAGCCAGGTCCAGGGAACCAATAGACATGGGGGGGCGGACTATGGTGTCCTTTCTGGAACATTCTCCAATTTCGCTGCACACTGCGAGCTTCTCACAATGTGCATTAGAAGCGGCAGCAAGTCAGAGCCCCGCCTCATTTCCTCACTGGAGGACGTCCAGCATCATCTAGCCCTCCTCCCCAGCCAGACTGGCCCCACCCCTCATTTATTGGAGGTCAGCTTTCAAATCAAGGAGGCTCAGCGTGACATGTGGGCGTTACCCTATGTAAATACAGCCTGCCTAGGAACACCCACCAAAGGCATTGTCCTATTTACATAACTCCTCCCACCGCTTACATCAGGACAGAGGGCTCTTGAGAAGTGGGCTGGCAGTTGGGAGGAGTTATGCTAATATCAGAATGCCTAACGTGATCAACTGCTATCAATGGCTGTACATGCAGATACAGAGTCACTGAAATGAGAGAAAAAAAACCAAAAAAAAAAACCACATTTGTTGGTCGAATATCACAAGGATTCGCCCAGGCTGCAGACATTCTCTACACTACTATGATCAACGGCTCCATCTAGTGGCCAAAATGCAGTATATTGCCTGAAATTACCCAATCAGGGAAAATACACCATTTTGGCCACTAGATGGAGCCAATGCTCAGAAAAAGCATTAGGGAGAATAATTCATGCAGCCCCATCAAATGCTTGTGACATTCGTGCAGCAAACGTTTTATAAACAGAACCCCTAAGAATCAGAACTTGCACAGTTTACTCCTCCAAAGCACAACAGACCCCAATCCCAAACCTTAAAGGGCAGGGGGCCCCCCCAGTCCAAAAGCCGAGGGTGGGCTCACCTCTATGGCCAGCAATGGATGAGGGAGAGCGACTAATCACTTCTTAAAATCAAATCGCCATCCAGTCTTGTGGGGTTTTTGTGCAGAGTGGCAGACGGGGCATCATCTATACAAACCAATGGGGGGGGGGGGGGGGGCAGAAGGGACGTGCATCCATTCCCAGCGCTGTCACACAGCCTACATCCGGACCAAACAACCGCTAATGGATGAGCCCCACCAGACTAATTACTTTGTATAGGGCAGTGGTGGGAAACCTGACATGGGGGCGTCAGGGGCCAAACATAAAATTCAGTGAATAATGATCAGAGACTGCAGACATAGTACAGGAGATGATCAGAGACTGCAGACATAGTACAGGAGATGATCAGAGACTGCAGACATAGTACAGGAGATGATCAGAGACTGCAGACATAGTACAGGAGATGATCAGAGACTGCAGACATAATACAGGAGATGATCAGAGACTGCAGACATAGTACAGGAGATGATCAGAGACTGCAGACATAGTACAGGAGATGATCAGAGACTGCAGACATAGTACAGGAGATGATCAGAGACTGCAGACATAATACAGGAGATGATCAGAGACTGCAGACATAGTACAGGAGATGATCAGAGACTGCAGACATAGTACAGGAGATGATCAGAGACTGCAGACATAGTACAGGAGATGATCAGAGACTGCAGACATAGTACAGGAGATGATCAGAGACTGCAGACATAATACAGGAGATGATCAGAGACTGCAGACATAATACAGGAGATGATCAGAGACTGCAGACATAGTAGAGGGAAGGATTGGAGAGATATTATAGATTGCTAGGATCACTTCAATAACAGAGTAATCTGGAAATGCAGATCAGTGTCTGAGGGACCCCCTGAGGGACCCCCTGAGGACCCCCCACCCTCCAGGCAGTCTCAGGACAGTCAGCAGATTTGCAGCTCTCAGTCTGAACTCTTTGCACAGCAGATTGAGGCTCAGCACCTCCCCCCCACCACTCACCATGATCCCAGCCTGATCCTACACTCACAGTACTCTGCCCTTCCTGGCCACACCTATTTATACCAACCCCGCCCACACAGCTGCAGCGAATGTGTTGATGACATTGCTGTGTGGGCGGGGCCGAGCACACAGGGGTCGGCGAGGATTGGCTGTCATTACTTCCCATAACTCCAAATATTCCAACTTCATTTATAAAGGAGCCCAGAGGCCGACCAATCACTGAGCTCCTCTTCTGGAAATACCAATCACCTGGCTGTAGGGGTGTCACCTCCTCATCCCCTTTATATCCCGAACATATAATAATTACCCGGAGTTCAGATGAGAAATCTTCCCGACTGTCCTAATCCCCGGGGGGTCTGTATATTATTAGAGGGTCTGTATATTATTAGGGGGGTCTGTATATTATTAGGGGGGGTCTGTATAATATTAGGGGGTCTGTATATTAGGGGGTCTGTATATTATTAGGGGGGTCTGTATATTATTAGAGGGTCTGTATAATATTAGGGGGTCTGTATATTATTAGGGGGTCTGTATATTATTAGGGGGTCTGTATATTATTAGGGGGGGTCTGTATAATATTAGGGGGTCTGTATATTAGGGGGTCTGTATATTATTAGAGGGTCTGTATATTATTAGGGGGTCTGTATATTATTAGAGGGTCTGTATATTAGGGGGTCTGTATATTATTAGAGGGTCTGTATATTATTAGAGGGTCTGTATATTATTAGGGGGTCTGTATATTATTAGGGGGTCTGTATATTATTAGGGGGTCTGTATATTATTAGGGGGGGTCTGTATAATATTAGGGGGTCTGTATATTATTAGGGGGTCTGTATATTATTAGGGGGTCTGTATATTATTAGGGGGTCTGTATATTATTAGAGGGTCTGTATATTATTAGGGGGGGTCTGTATAATATTAGGGGGTCTGTATATTATTAGGGGGTCTGTATATTATTAGGGGGTCTGTATATTATTAGGGGGTCTGTATATTATTAGGGGGTCTGTATATTATTAGAGGGTCTGTATATTATTAGGGGGTCTGTATATTATTAGGGGGGTCTGTATATTATTAGAGGGTCTGTATATTAGGGGGTCTGTATATTATTAGAGGGTCTGTATATTATTAGGGGGTCTGTATATTATTAGAGGGTCTGTATATTATTAGGGGGTCTGTATATTATTAGGGGGTCTGTATATTATTAGGGGGGTCTGTATATTATTAGAGGGTCTGTATATTAGGGGGTCTGTATATTATTAGAGGGTCTGTATATTATTAGGGGGTCTGTATATTATTAGAGGGTCTGTATATTAGGGGGTCTGTATATTATTAGAGGGTCTGTATATTATTAGGGGGTCTGTATATTATTAGAGGGTCTGTATATTAGGGGGTCTGTATATTATTAGAGGGTCTGTATATTATTAGGGGGTCTGTATATTATTAGAGGGTCTGTATATTAGGGGGTCTGTATATTATTAGAGGGTCTGTATATTATTAGAGGGTCTGTATATTATTAGGGGGTCTGTATATTATTAGGGGGTCTGTATATTATTAGGGGGTCTGTATATTAGGGGGTCTGTATATTAGGGGGTCTGTATATTATTAGGGGGGTCTGTATATTATTAGGGGGTCTGTATATTATTAGGGGGTCTGTATATTCTTAGGGGGGTCTGTATATTCTTAGGGGGTCTGTATATTATTAGGGGGGTCTGTATATTATTAGGGGGTCTGTATATTATTAGGGGGTCTGTATATTCTTAGGGGGTCTGTATATTATTAGGGGGTCTGTATATTATTAGAGGGTCTGTATATTAGGGGGTCTGTATATTATTAGAGGGTCTGTATATTATTAGAGGGTCTGTATATTATTAGGGGGTCTGTATATTATTAGGGGGTCTGTATATTATTAGGGGGTCTGTATATTAGGGGGTCTGTATATTAGGGGGTCTGTATATTAGGGGGTCTGTATATTATTAGGGGGGTCTGTATATTATTAGGGGGGTCTGTATAATATTAGAGGGTCTGTATATTATTAGGGGGTCTGTATATTATTAGGGGGTCTGTATATTATTAGGGGGTCTGTATATTATTAGGGGGGTCTGTATATTATTAGGGGGTCTGTATATTATTAGAGGGTCTGTATATTATTGGGGGGTCTGTATATTATTGGGGGGTCTGTATATTATTAGGGGGTCTGTATATTATTAGGGGGTCTGTATATTATTAGGGGGTCTGTATATTATTAGAGGGTCTGTATATTATTAGAGGGTCTGTATATTATTAGAGGGTCTGTATATTATTAGGAGGTCTGTATATTATTGGGGGGTCTGTATATTATTAGGGGGTCTGTATATTCTTAGGGGGTCTGTATATTATTAGGGGGTCTGTATATTATTAGGGGGTCTGTATATTATTAGAGGGTCTGTATATTATTGGGGGGTCTGTATATTATTAGGGGGTCTGTATATTATTAGAGGGTCTGTATATTATTGGGGGGTCTGTATATTATTAGGGGGTCTGTATATTATTAGAGGGTCGGTATATTATTAGGGGGTCTGTATATTATTAGGGGGTCTGTATATTATTAGGGGGTCTGTATATTAGGGGGTCTGTATATTAGAGGGTCTGTATATTATTAGCGGGGTCTGTATATTATTGGGGGGTCTGTATATTATTAGGAGGTCTGTATATTATTGGGGGGTCTGTATATTATTAGGGGGTCTGTATATTCTTAGGGGGTCTGTATATTATTAGGGGGTCTGTATATTCTTAGGGGGTCTGTATATTATTAGAGGGTCTGTATATTATTAGGGGGTCTGTATATTATTAGGGGGTCTGTATATTATTAGAGGGTCTGTTTTTTATTAGGGGGTCTGTATATTATTAGAGGGTCTGTATATTATTAGGGGGGTCTGTATATTATTAGGGGGTCGGTATATTATTAGGGGGTCTGTATATTCTTAGGGGGTCTGTATATTATTAGAGGGTCTGTATATTATTAGGGGGTCTGTATATTATTAGGGGGTCTGTATATTATTAGAGGGTCTGTTTTTTATTAGGGGGTCTGTATATTATTAGAGGGTCTGTATATTATTAGGGGGGTCTGTATATTATTAGGGGGTCTGTATAATATTAGGGGGTCTGTATATTATTAGGGGGTCTGTATATTATTAGAGGGTCTGTATATTATTAGGGGGGTCTGTATATTATTAGGGGGGTCTGTATATTATTAGGGGGGTCTGTATATTATTAGGGGGTCGGTATATTATTAGGGGGTCTGTATATTATTAGGGGGTCTGTATATTATTAGAGGGTCTGTATATTATTAGGGGGGTCTGTATATTATTAGAGGGTCTGTATATTATTAGGGGGTCTGTATATTATTAGGGGGTCTGTATATTATTAGGGGGTCGGTATATTATTAGGGGGTCGGTATATTATTAGGGGGTCTGTATATTATTAGAGGGTCTGTATATTATTAGGGGGTCTGTATATTATTAGAGGGTCTGTATATTATTAGGGGGTCTGTATATTATTAGGGGGTCTGTATATTATTAGGGGGTCTGTATATTATTAGAGGGTCTGTATATTATTAGGGGGTCTGTATATTATTAGGGGGGTCTGTATATTATTAGGGGGTCGGTATATTATTAGGGGGTCTGTATATTATTAGGGGGTCGGTATATTATTAGGGGGTCTGTATATTATTAGGGGGTCTGTATATTATTAGGGGGTCTGTATAATATTAGGGGGTCTGTATATTATTAGGGGGTCTGTATATTATTAGAGGGTCTGTATATTATTAGGGGGGTCTGTATATTATTAGGGGGTCGGTATATTATTAGGGGGTCTGTATATTATTAGGGGGTCTGTATATTATTAGGGGGTCTGTATATTATTAGGGGGGGTCTGTATATTATTAGGGGGTCTGTATATTATTAGGGGGTCGGTATATTATTAGGGGGTCGGTATATTATTAGGGGGTCTGTATATTATTAGGGGGTCTGTGTATTATTAGAGGGTCTGTATATTATTAGGGGGTCTGTATATTATTAGGGGGTCTGTATATTATTAGGGGGTCTGTATATTATTAGAGGGTCTGTATATTATTAGGGGGGTCTGTATATTATTAGGGGGTCGGTATATTATTAGGGGGTCTGTATATTATTAGGGGGTCTGTATATTATTAGGGGGTCTGTATATTATTAGGGGGGGTCTGTATATTATTAGAGGGTCTGTATATTATTAGGGGGGTCTGTATATTATTAGGGGGTCGGTATATTATTAGGGGGTCGGTATATTATTAGGGGGTCGGTATATTATTAGGGGGTCTGTATATTATTAGGGGGTCTGTGTATTATTAGAGGGTCTGTATATTATTAGAGGGTCTGTATATTATTAGAGGGTCTGTATATTATTAGGGGGGTCTGTATATTATTAGAGGGTCTGTATATTATTAGGGGGGTCTGTATATTATTAGGGGGTCTGTATATTATTAGGGGGTCTGTATATTATTAGAGGGTCTGTCTGTATATTATTAGGGGGTCTGTATATTATTAGGGGGTCTGTATATTATTAGAGGGTCTGTATATTATTAGGGGGTCTGTATATTATTAGAGGGTCTGTATATTATTAGGGGGTCTGTATATTATTAGAGGGTCTGTATATTATTAGGAGGTCTGTATATTATTAGGGGGTCTGTATATTATTAGGGGGTCTGTATATTAGGGGGTCTGTATATTATTAGAGGGTCTGTATATTATTAGGGGGTCTGTATATTATTAGAGGGTCTGTATATTATTAGGGGGGTCTGTATATTATTAGGGGGGTCTGTATATTATTAGAGGGTCTGTATATTATTAGGGGGGTCTGTATATTATTAGGGGGTCTGTATATTATTAGGGGGTCTGTATATTATTAGAGGGTCTGTATATTATTAGGGGGGTCTGTATATTATTAGGGGGGTCTGTATATTATTAGGGGGTCTGTATATTATTAGAGGGTCTGTATATTATTAGGGGGTCTGTATATTATTAGGGGGTCGGTATATTAGGGGGTCTGTATATTATTAGGGGGTCTGTATATTATTAGGGGGGTCTGTATATTATTAGGGGGTCTGTATATTATTAGGGGGTCTGTATATTATTAGGGGGGTCTGTATATTATTAGAGGGTCTGTATATTATTAGGGGGTCTGTATATTATTAGAGGGTCTGTATATTATTAGAAGGTCTGTATATTATTAGGGGGTCTGTATATTATTAGGGGGTCTGTATATTATTAGAGGGTCTGTATAATATTAGGGGGTCTGTATATTATTAGAGGGTCTGTATATTATTAGGGGGTCTGTATATTATTAGGGGGTCTGTATATTATTAGGGGGTCTGTATATTATTAGGGGGTCGGTATATTATTAGAGGGTCTGTATATTATTAGGGGTTTGTATATTATTAGAGGGTCGGTATATTATTAGGGGGTCTGTATATTATTAGGGGGGTCTGTATATTATTAGAGGGTCTGTATATTATTAGGGGGGTCTGTATATTATTAGGGGGGTCTGTATATTATTAGGGGGTCTGTATATTATTAGGGGGTCTGTATATTATTAGAGGGTCTGTATATTATTGGGGGGTCTGTATATTATTGGGGGGTCTGTATATTATTAGAGGGTCTGTATATTATTAGAGGGTCTGTATATTATTAGGGGGGTCTGTATATTATTAGAGGGTCTGTATATTATTAGGGGGGTCTGTATATTATTAGGGGGTCTGTATATTATTAGGGGGTCTGTATATTATTAGAGGGTCTGTATATTATTGGGGGGTCTGTATATTATTGGGGGGTCTGTATATTATTAGAGGGTCTGTATATTATTAGGAGGTCTGTATATTATTAGGGGTTTGTATATTATTAGGGGGTCTGTATATTATTAGAGGGTCTGTATATTATTAGGGGGTCTGTATATTATTAGGGGGTCTGTATATTATTAGGGGGGTCTGTATATTATTAGGGGGTCTGTATATTATTAGAGGGTCTGTATATTATTAGAGGGTCTGTATATTATTAGGGGGTCTGTATATTATTAGGGGGTCTGTATATTATTAGGGGGGTCTGTATATTATTAGGGGGTCTGTATATTATTAGGGGGGTCTGTATATTATTAGGGGGGTCTGTACATTATTAGGAGGTCTGTATATTATTAGGGGGTCTGTATATTATTAGGGGGTCTGTATATTATTAGAGGGTCTGTATATTATTAGGGGGTCTGTATATTATTAGGGGGTCTGTATATTATTAGGGGGTCTGTATATTATTAGGGGGTCTGTATATTATTAGAGGGGTCTGTATATTATTAGAGGGGTCTGTATATTATTAGAGGGGTCTGTATATTATTAGGGGGTCTGTATATTATTAGAGGGTCTGTATATAAATTAGGGGGTCTGTATATTATTAGGGGGTCTGTATATAAATTAGGGGGTCTGTATATTATTAGGGGGTCTGTATATAAATTAGGGGGTCTGTATATTATTAGAGGGTCTGTATATAAATTAGGGGGTCTGTATATTATTAGGGGGGTCTGTATATTATTAGGGGGTCTGTATATTATTAGGGGGTCGGTGACATGGAAGATATTCTCTCATTCTGGACTTCCTTAAATAAAGAAAAGTTTTTTTCACACTTCCACTTTGCAGCAACACCCGTGTTACCAGAAATTGGCGGCTGTTTTATGTCACACGGAATTCGCACCGCGGTTTGTTTTTAATGCATTTTGGGGGCAAAAAGAAACATTTTTTTTAAAATTTTAATGCAAAAAAAAATACAATACGCAATCCTTTTTTTTTTTTTTTTTTTAATAAAAGATGATGTTATGCCGAGTGAATAGATATCACACACGTCACACTTTAAAATTGGGCACACCCACACAATGGTCATAAATGTAAATTTTTATTTGTTTATTTTTTATTATTATTATTCATTTATTTATGTATTTATTTATTTATTTTACACTGTTGCTTTATTTGTTTTTGTTTTTTTTTTATCACTTTTATTGCTGTCATAAGGAACATAAACATCCCCTGTGACAGCAATAGACAGGTGACAGGTCCTCTTTATTGAGGGGTCTGGGGGTCTATAATCCCCTCCTCTGCACTTAAAAGCATTCAAAATACACCAAGATCAGAGTTTTTGAATGATTTTGATTTTTAAATAGGGGACACTTTGATTTTAATTTTTTTTTTATTATTATTATTATTCATTTATTTATGTATTTATTTATTTTACACTGTTGCTTTATTTTATTTATTTATTTATTTTACACTGTTGCTTTATTTTATTTATTTATTTATTTATTTATCACTTTTATTGCTGTCACAAGGAACGTACACATCCCCTGTGACAGCAATAGACAGATGACAGGTCCTCTTTATGGAGGGATCTGGGGGGGTCTATAATCCCCTCCTCTGCACTTCAAAAGCATTCAAAAACAGTTTTTGAATGATTTCATTTTTTAAATAGGGGAGACTTTGTTTTTATTTATTTTTTATTATTATTATTCATTTATTTATGTATTAATTTTACACTTTTGCTTTATTTGTTTTTTTTTGGGGGGTTTTTTTTGTTTTGTTTTAGTTTTTTTATTACTTTTATTGCTGTCACAAACAACATCCCCTGTGGCAGCAATAGACAGGTGACAGGTCCTCTTTATGGAGGGGTCTGGGGGTCTATAATCCCCTCCTCTACACTTAAAAGCATTCAAAAACACAGAGATCAGAGTTTTTTTTTATTATTTAGATTTGTAAATAGGGGACACTTTAATTTTTTTTTTTTTTATTATTATCATTCATTTATTTATGTATTTATTTATTTTACACTGTTGCTTTATTTTATTTTATTTTTTTTAATACTTTTATTGCTGTCACAAGGACTGTAAACAACATCCCCTGTGACAGCAATAGACAGGTGACAGGTCCTCTTTATGGAGGGGTCTGGGGGTCTATAATCCCCTCCTCTACACTTAAAAGCACAGAGATTTGCATTTTTGAATTTTTTGTTTATATTTTTTATTCTTTTAAATGGCGCCGTTGACATCCGGGTAGACTGGAAGTGATGTCATGTCATTGCTTCCGGGTTAGTATAGCCAAGAGCCGATCAAAGTCGACCCCGGAGGGATAGGAGAGCCCAAGCGAGCCGCAGAAGCTGGTGGAGATTGGGGGAGGGGGTGTTATGTCTTCTCCCACTGCTTGTAAAAGCAATCCAGCGGCTAGTTATCCACTAGAATTGCTTTTACAAAAGAGCCGACCGTCAGCTGCGGACATCATCCCTCTATGACCACGTGAAGTCTACCAACGCACCTGTACATTGCTGGTCGTTAAGTGGTTAATGTAAGTGCCTGAGTGTAACTTTGTATCACTTTGTATCAAACTCTTGTACAGCAGAGCTCTGAGTGAAAGAGGAAGAAGCAGCACAAGGATCACGTTGATAGGAGTAGAAAGCAGAGTGACGGATGAGCTCATCATTCCGCTTCTCAGTTCAACATCCCGCTACACCCACTGAAAGTCCAGAGAGGTTCCGCTACCTGGCTGGTCCGGAAGTGGTTATACACATTAATGTGATGCAAAAAAAAAAGTGAAAAAAAAAAAAACAGGCCAGGCAAGGTCCAATTTGTAGATTTTCACCATTTATAAAGACGTTTCGCAAATTTTTTTTTTTATTATTATTTATTTCGCAATTTTTTTTCTTTTTATTAATATATTTATTTTTATTTATTTATTTATTTTTATTTGAGCCACACCTGAGCTCAAAGCTCTGAAATGCTCAGGAAGAAAAAAAAAAAAATCAATACATCTCTATGGAGACGGTTCACAACTCCGCCCCCCAAAAAACGGCTGAAGCTCCTTTTTGGGCAAGTTGATGCATTTTCGAGTCCCATAGAATTTCATTGGCGTGCAGAAAAAAACGTGCAATACATGCATTTCGTGTTTATTTTTTTTAAGCTGATACGTCCACACGGCAACAAGTGATGTCACACAGGAGGCTGTTTTCTATAGGATAATACAAAAATTGCCTGAAATGCTGTAACAAAACAAAATGCGCTCAAAAAGCGCACGACAAAACGCACTCAGAGGTGGATGCGGCCCAGGGGCCCACTCACATTCCTCTGATACATCAACGTCTGTTATGTTGGGGTGTTAACCCTTCCACAGCCCAGTGAAGTGACCGGCCTCGGGTGATACACAGAGATGAAACAAATATTCCTACATAAGTTGTACCTGTTTATCTGCAGTCTTCTCTTCTCTACAGCTGTTCAAAGGGCTGGATTTATAAAGCTTGTCTGAGCAGGAACAGAGCTGAGGCTGTCAATCACAAGCTGTGTGCTGGAGCTCCCCTCCCCTGTCACCATTTATCTCTTGGTGTCAGGAAAACTTCCTGCAGATAGCAGAGAAAGGAGACAGCAGACAGAAACGACACTCGGACCCCTTTCACACAACGGGGCGCTTTTCAGGCGCTACATCGATAAAAATAGCGCCTTCAAAGCTCCTTGAAACAGCCGCCGCTGTGTCTCCAATGTAGAAGCCCCCCGAGGGCATTCACACTGGAGCGGTGCGCTGGCAGGATGAGAAAAAAAGTGCGGCCAGCAGCATCTTTGGAGCGGTGAAGGAGCGAAGTGTACACAGCACTCCCTCACCGCTCCTGCCCATTGAAATCAATGGGACGACGCGGCTTTACCGCCGGCATAGAGCTGCTGTACACCGCTTTGCTGTGGTTTTAACCCTTTCTCGGCTGCTAGCGGGGGTTTTTAACTAAAACGACGGTAATGCAACGCTAAAAATAGCGCCACTTTACCACCGCCGACACCACCCCTGCCCCAGTGTGAAAGGGGCCTTAGCAGTGGCGTCGCTAGGGGGGGGGTGGGGTGCGGCCTGCACCCGGGTGACACCATCCTGAGGGTGACGAAAGCCCTGGCTACTTTTGGCATTTTTTTTCTGCTTTCTGCTCCGATCGTGTGTACGAGGCTTTAAAGGGGAGTTCCACCCATTTAAAAGTCAGCATGTAACAAAAAATGTAGCTGCTGACTTCTATTAATCGGACACCATGCGGGCGCACGAAGCCGCGCTCCTCTCCCCCTCCTCTCCGCGCCACCGGCATTCCGACTGTGGCTTTACAGCCGGGCGCACACTGCGCATGCGCGAGGCGGGCTGCGCATGGCCGGGCAATCTTCTGGGGCCTGTGACGTGTCCCGGAAGATTGCAGGGGGGGGGAGGGGAGAGGTGAACTTCCTTCTGGCACCGCGGAGCCCCGGGAGGAAGTGGGAGCCGGGTGTCTGTAAAAAACAGGGTACCCGCTCCCCCCCCCCCCCCAAAAAAACTGACATTTGGCATGTCGGGGTCACCAGCACTTAAAGCGGAAGTTCCATTTTTTTGGGTGGAACTCGGCTGTAAGGTCCCAGCACTGCCAGGTAGGAGTGCTAACCACCGAGCTGCCCATAGCGAGTCTGTGCTTTACCTGTACTGGGATTATATGTCACCTGTTCTGGTCAACCCCCTGAGATCCGGAAGATTTACCCCCCCCCCTTATGACCAGGCCATTTTTTGCGATACAGCACTGCGTCACTTTAACTGACGATTGCGCGGTCGTGCGACGTTGTGCCCAAATAAAATTGACGTCCTTTTTTTCCCCACAAATTTCTTTTGGTGGTATTTGATCGCCTCTGCGATTTTTATTTTTTGCGCTATAAACCAAAAAAAAAAGCGACAATTTTGAAAAAAAAACAAAACAAAATGTTTATACTTTTTGCTACAAAACATCCAAATAAAAAAATGTAAAAAAAAAACAAAATCGCATTTCTTCATCAATTTGGACCAATACGTTTTCTTCTACATCATTTTGGTAGAAAAATCCCAATAAGCGTATATTGATTGGTTTGCGCAAAAGTTATCACCTCTACAAACTCTGGGATATTTTGTTTCCTTTTATTTTTTACTAGTAATGGCGGCGATCGGTGACTTGTAGCGGGGCTGCGACATTGCGTCGGACAATTGGACAACAACTGACGCTTTTTGGTGACCCGCTCTCCTGCTGTGATTGGACAAGGCGGAAGCCGATCAGCGGGTCGGGCCGAACCGATGTCTGCCGGGACCCAGCGATCGTTCCCGACAGGCAGAACGACGGTCTGTGACAAGGGGAAGGTAGTGATCCTGTGTCTCCACTGAGCAGGAACACGGATCTCTGCCCTTCCCCCAGTACAAGCACCTCCCCCGCAGTTGGAGAGCCCTCCCTAGGACCCTATTTAAGCCTTTGTTCACCCCCGTGATAATCCTTTCCCAGCCAGTGTCATTGGTACAGTGACAGTGCGTATTTTTAGCAGTGATCATCGTACTAATGGCTGGGAAGGGGTTATCAGGGGGCCGAACAAAGGGTTAAATGTGTTCCTAGGGAGGGCTTTCCATTTAACCCTTTGTTTACCCCCCTGATAACCCCTTCCCAGCCAGTGTCATTATTACGATGATCACTGCTAACAATATGCACTGTCACTGTACTAATGACACTGGCTGGGAATGGGGTTATTCGGGGGGCGAACAAAGGGTTAAATGTGTTCCTAGGGAGGGCTTTTCTCACTGCGGGGGGAGGTGCTTGTACTGGGGGAAGGGCAGAGATCCGTGTTACTGCTCAGTGGAGACACAGGATCACTACCTTCCCTTTGTCACAGACCGTTGTTCTGCCTGTCAGGAATGATCGCTGGGTCCCGGCTGACATCGGTTCGGCTGGACCCGCTGATTGGCTTCCGCTGTGCCCAATCACAGCAGGAGCGGCTCCTCAAAAAGTGTCAAAAGTGTCCAATTTGCCGACACAATATCGCAGTCAGGGCTGGTGCTACCACTAGGGAAACTAGGCAGCCGCCTAGGGCACACTGCTGCCTAGGGGCGCCCATCCACTGGAGTTCCTACTCTCTTCTCTCTGCAGCAAGCAGCCAAGTCTCAGCATCAGCAGGCAGCCTCCGCTCCGATCACACATTGTGTCAGAGGCGGGCAGCAAAAAGTTAAAGTATAACTAAAGGCAAACAGTTTTCCAGTTTTGGATGGCGTGGAGTTGGGTTGGAACCTCTGTCGGGTTTTTATTGCTGTCTGGGTTACCATTGGGGAGATTCCGCCTCTCTATTTGTCCTGTTTATTGTTATCATCGAAAGTGAAAGAAAATCCCAAATGTTGGGTTGTCACCAAAACAGGAAGGGAAGGGAAATCTTCCAATGGGGACACCAGTTCAGGTGACAACCCCAACGTTGATGTGATTTCCTCTCCCTTCCTGTTGTGGCTCATGGGACAGGAAGTGAAGGGAAATCTCCCCAATGGGGACACAGGTGACAAAAAATAAACCTTACAGGGGGTTATAACCCTCCCTTTGCTGGACCCCAAATTTGTGCCTTTAGTTCTACTTTAGTTTCTCCTCATTGTGCTTATGGTAATGACTTATAGCGGCAGGGGAGGATGTGCTCCCCACACCAACCAATCAGATCTGTAGTATAGAGTTGGAGAGTACAGATCCCCAACCTGCAGAAATAGCCGCAATTCTGTAAGTGGACACCAGAGGGAGCAATAGGCTCACTAATCCTCTATATAGTATATTGGTGAAGTCATTGTATGAGTGTCGGGGTGTCATTGTATCACACGGCCAGATGATGGCGCTCAGGTGTCTCCGGTGAAGGGCGCCGGTAATGCTCCATCATACAAAGACTGTAATTGTAGACAAAGGTGTCTTCCAGCCTTGAGGTTACAGTTTTGTGAAGACCCTTTTCTGTCCCCCCCCCACCCCATGACAGTGTCCCCTCCGGGGGGATGGGGGGGGACACCGTCATGGGGGGGGGATGGGGGGGGACACCGTCATGGGGGGGGAAAAAAAAAAGGGTCTTCACAAAAATGTGTACAAAGCCAGCTCCATAAACACATAGACTATATTACCAAAAGTATTGGGACGCCTGCCTTTACACGCACATGAAATTTAATGACATCCCAGTCTAAGGCTGGCCATACACTATACAATTTACTTGTTCAACTTTCCTTTAGATTTAAATGAAAGACCTAGTATCGGAGTACCTCAGTAAGCAGGGTGACTCTGCAGGTACTCAGTAACAATATGTGCCAACGTCCCCAAAAATCAGACTATAGATAGAAAAAACTCTAAATATGGGACTTTGAGGGCACAATAGTATTAAGCTACAAACTATATATTTAATAGAGGTATTTTATTAGAAAAATATAAAAGACATTAAACACACATAGATTGTTTAAAAACACTACAAATTCAATATAGATCCTAATGGTAATACACCGTATGGGTCCTATCCTGCCAATTTGTATAGCATAGAAAAGGCTATAGACATATACATATATTGCTTAAACCAAATACGGGAGAAATACTTCCCCTGAAAATCAAACAGTAGGCAAGCACATAGCTATAGCAGAGAAGATGCAGCAGGTTTGGTAATCCACGGTGGGGTATTCTCTAGTTGCTCTACATGTTTCGTGTTTCGCAGAACGCTTCCTCAGGAGCTAGGGACTCAATTGAATGTGGTAAGATTGCCCAAATCAGCCAGTGGTAATTATATGTGACTGACCACAATTTGATCATAAATATAGAAAGTTTAAATCAGATTGTAAACAGAAAATCGGTCATAACCTGGAACCTCTCAAGGAGATGTAGCATCAATCACAGCTCCGGCCCCTACACAGACCGGACGGTATAGCCTGTTGCTTCCTCTCATCTACCTCAGGCATTACAACGTTTAAGCCCTTGCTCTCCTTCATATGGATACTTGATGCTACATCTCCTTGAGAGGTTCCAGGTTATGACCGATTTTCTGTTTACATTCTGATTTAAACTTTCTATATTTATGATCAAATTGTGGTCAGTCACATATAATTACCACTGGCTGATTTGGGCAATCTTACCACATTCAATTGAGTCTCTAGCTCCTGAGGAAGCGTTCTGCGAAACGCGAAACATGTAGAGCAACTAGAGAATACCCCACCGTGGATTACCAAACCTGCTGCATCTTCTCTGCTATAGCTATGTGCTTGCCTACTGTTTGATTTTCAGGGGAAGTATTTCTCCCGTATTTGGTTTAAGCAATATATGTATATGTCTATAGCCTTTTCTATGCTATACAAATTGGCAGGATAGGACCCATACGGTGTATTACCATTAGGATCTATATTGAATTTGTAGTGTTTTTAAACAATCTATGTGTGTTTAATGTCTTTTATATTTTTCTAATAAAATACCTCTATTAAATATATACCGTATATACTCGAGTATAAGTCGAATTTTTCAGCACATTTTTTTGTGCTGAAAGTGCCCCCCTCGACTTATACTGGAGTCAAGTACTTTTCTGCAGCAAAAAATTTCATTTTTCCGAACCGACTTTGGGGCCCCGTATCTCAGGGCCACTTGGTGCTAGGAACTCCAAATTTGGTGTGCAAACCCAGTGGACCTGGTACCACAACATATCCAAAGCTGAAGTTCCTAGCACTAAGTGGCCCCGAGATACGGGGCCCCAAAACTGGTTCGGAAAATGTAATTCTCTGCTGCAGAAAAGTGCTTGACATTTTCTGAACTGATTTTTGGGGCCCTGTATCTCGGGGCCACTTGATGCTAGAAACCCCAGCTTTGGAAATTTTATGGTGCTAGTTCCACTGGGTTTGCACACCAAATTTGGGGTTCTTAGCACTAAGTGGCCCTGAGATACAGGGCCCCAAATTCGGTCAACTGTGTCCATCTGCAGCAATGTCATTTCGGGACCCTTTGGGTTCAGAGACCCCAAATTTTGGCTGCAGCTAGGGGGGCATCTAGGAACCCTTAACTACTGAGTTTGAAGTTCAGGGGACCTATGGCTGCAAATGGGCACAGCGAGACTGCAAATGGGCACAGCGAGACTGCAAATGGGCACAGTGATGCTGCAAATGGGCACAGTGAGGCTGCAAATGGGCACAGTGAGGCATGCAAATGGGCACAGTGAGGCTGCAAATGGGCATTGTTGACCCTCTTTTCCACTTACAGTAGCTGTGCATTTCTCACCCTCGTCTTATACTCGGGTCAATAAGTTTTTCCCATTTTTTTGTGGTAAATTAGGGCCTCGACTTATACTCGAGTATATACGGTAGTTTGTAGCTTAATACTATTGTGCCCTCAAAGTCCCATATTTAGAGTTTTTTCTATCTATAGTCTTTCCTTTAGATTTACCAAAACCATATAATATGAGGTCAAACCTAAACCCTTTCAACTTGTATTTTATCAGGCAGGCCCTTGCACTACATAGTTTAAGGTAAATCTAAAGGAAATTGATTAAGAAAATTGTATAGTGTATGGCCAGTCTTAGTCCGTAGGGTTCAATGTTGAGTTGGCCCACCCTTTGCACATAGAACAGCTTCACCTCTTCTGGGAAGGCCGTCCACAAGGTTTACGAGGGTGTCTATGGGAATGTTTGGCCATTCTTCCTGAAGAGCATTTGTGAGGTCAGGCACTGAGGTTGGATGAGAAGGCCTGGCTCACAGTCTCAGGTTGAAATCAGGCCAGTCAAGTTCCTCCACCCCAAACTCGCTCCTCCATGTCTTTATTGACCTTGCTTTGTGCACTGGTGCGCAGTCATGTTGGAACAAGAAGGGGCCGTCCCCAAACTGTTCCCACAAAGTTGGGAGCATGAAATTGTCCAAAATGTCTTGGTATGCTGACACCTTAAGAGTTCCCTTCACTGGAAATAAGGGCCAAGCCCAACCCCTGAAAAGCAACCCCACACCATAATCCCCCTCCCCCCACACAGCATAATCCCCCCTCCCCCCCACACCATAATCCCCCCTCCACCGAATGGGACCAGTGCACAAAGAAAGGTCCCTAAAGACATGGAGGAGCGAGTTTGGGGTGGAGGAACTTGACTGGCCTGCACAGAGTCCTGACCTTAACCCGAGGCTCAGGGGGTTAGGTTGGCCCCTCAGGGGTTGGGCTTGGCCCCAGGGGAACTCTTAAGGCGTCAGCATACCAAGACATTTTGGACAATTTCATGCTCCCAACTTTGTGGGAACAGTTTGGGGACGGCCCCTTCCTGTTCCAACATGACTGCCCACCAGTGCACAAAGCAAGGTCCATAAAGACATGGATGAGCGAGTTTGGGGTGGAGGAACTTGACTGACCTGCACAGAGTCCTGACCTCAACACCTTTGGGATGAATTAGAGCGGAGACTGCGAGGCAGGCCTTCTCATCCAACATCAGTGCCTGACCTCACAAATGCTCTTCTGGAAGAACGGTCAAATCTTCCCATAGACACCCTCCTAAACCTTGTGGACGGCCTTCCCAGAAGAGGTGAAGCTGTTGTAGCTGTAAAGGGCGGAGCCAACTCAATATTGAACCCTCCGGACTAAAGCTGGCCATACACCTATAGATTATCTGCAGATTTTCTATGGTTAGATAGAAAATGTGCAACAGATCTCTCCATGTTCGCTAAACTGTGTGGATGGAGGAATCTCCCACTTTTTCCATCTAACCATAGAAAATCTGCAGATAATCTATAGGTGTATGGCCAGCCTAAGACTGGGATGTCATTAAAGTTCATGTGTGTGTAAAGGCAGGCGTCACAATACTTTTGACATCATAGTGTATGTGTGAATATATATATACACACACATAGCGGAACCTTGGATTACGAGTATAATCCGTTCCAGGAGAATGCTTGCAATCCCAAAGCATATCAAAGCGAGTTTCCCATTAGAAGTCAATGGAGACGAAGATAATTCCCTCCGCATTGACTACTATTGCATGCAATACCACATGTGGCCAGAGGTGGGGGGGGCGGCATAGAGCCCCAGAAATACTCGGGGCGGCTGAACTTGGAAACACTCGGGAACTGAGTATTTCTGAGTGATTCCAAATATTTCCGAAACGTTCCGAGTGTCACCGGCGCCCCCCCCACCCCCGCACCTCTGGCCAAATGCGGCACTGCGCACCCCGTTAGCTTGAATTCTGCTAGTTTTGCGAAACAACACGAGTCAGAATTTTTTTTTTTAAAGTTGCTCATCTTTCAAAACGCTTGTTAACCGTTAACCAAGGTTCCACTGTATATATATATATATATATATTTATATTAGGAAGGTAATGAGGGAGGAGAGGAACCAGGCAGAATAAAGGTTATTGATAAAACCAAATGGTTCCGGTAGATAAATAACCACAACTTTCCGCTACAAATGATCAGATTTTTATGTTTATTTATTATATAATTTACAAAATATTTACAGTGTAACTTCAGTGATACTTGAAAAGAAACAACATGTGGGGGGGAGGGGTGGAGTCCAATCAGCAGGTAAGTACAGGTGTGTCCCAGTGTGCCCAGCTCCATGGGCAGAGGACGGGGTCACTGAGCTGAGTTCCAACTTCACTGGCTACATGCTTGTTCCAGGACAACACCTCACCGAGTATTAATAGAAGATCTTCATAATGGCCAATCGATGCTATTATTAGATTATTATTTCCTAATGTCAGAGTTTGGGGGGGGGGGGGCGTTCATAATGAAGGTGTATGATAACCAATTCATTTGGATACATTGTCAGACAAAATATTACAGAACTGAAAACTGAAAAAAATGAGCCGGCAATGCAGGGGGGGGGGGGGGTGTTGGAGGCCGGACTAAAGTGTTTAACCCTTTCACTGCCAGAGACATCTGACACATGTTTAACCACTTCAAGTCCAGAGCTTTCCTGGCACTTTGTGTTTTTTTACATGTAACAATCAGTATTTTTTTTGCTAGAAAATTACTTAGAACCCCCAAAAATTATATATATATATATATATATATATGTGTATATATATATATATATATATATATATATATATATATACACAGTTGTGCTCATAAGTTTACATACCCCGGCAGAATTTATGATTTCTTGGCCATTCTTCAGAGAATATGAATGATAACACAAAAGCTTTTCTCTCGCTCATGGTTAGTGTTTGGCTGAAGCCATTTATTACCAATCATCTGTCTTTACTCTTTTTATATCATAATGGCAACAGAAACTAATCAAATGATCAAAAGTTTACATACCCTGGTAGTTTTGGCCTGATAACATGCACACAAGTTGACACAAAGGAATTTGAACGGCTATTAAAAGGTAACCATCCTCACCTGTGATCTGTTTGCTTGTAATTAGTGTGTGTATAAAAGGTTAATGAGTTTCTGGACTCCTGACAGACCCTTGCATCTTTCATCCAGTGCTGCACTGACGTTTCTGGATTCGGAGTCATGGGGAAAGCAAAAGAATTGTCAAAGGATCTGCGGGAAAAGGTAGTTGAACTGTATAAAACAGGAAAGGGATATAAAAAGATATCCAAGGAATTGAGAAGGCCAATCAGCAGTGTTCAAACTCTAATCAAGAAGTGGAAAATGAGGGGTTCTGTTGAAACCAAACCACGGTCAGGTAGACCAACTAAAATTTCAGCCACAACTGCCAGGAAAATTGTTTGGGATGCAAAGAAAACCCACAAATATCTTCAGGTGAAATACAGAACTCTCTGAAAACATGAGGTGTGGCTGTTTCAAGATGCACAATAAGGAGGCACTTGAAGAAAGATGGGCTGCATGGTCGAGTCGCCAGAAGAAAGTCATTACTACGGAAATTCCACAAAGTATCCCGCTTACAATACGCCAAACAGCACAGAGACAAGCCTCAAACCTTCTGCCACAAAGTCATTTGGAGTGATGAGACCAAAATTTAGCTTTTTGGCCACAACCATAAACACTACATTTGGAGAGGAGTCAACAAGGCCGATGATGAAAAGTCCACCATCCCTACTGTGAAACACGGAGGTGGATCGCTGATGTTTTGGGGATGTGTGAGCTACAAAGGCACAGGAAATTTGGTCACAATTGATGGCAAGATGAATGCCGTATGTTATCAAATACTGGAGGAACATTTGCATTCATCAGCCAGGAAGCTGCGCATGGGACGTACTTGGACATTCCAACATGACAATGATCCAAAACACAAGGCCAAGTCCACCTGTCATTGGCTACAGCAGAATAAAGTGAAGGTTCTGGAGTGGCCATCTCAGTCTCCTGACCTCAATATCATTGAGCCACTCTGGGGAGATCTCAAAACGTGTCGTTCATGGAAGACAGCCCAAGAATTTACAGGAATGTGAGGCTTTTTACCAAGAGGAACCATCTGAGAAGATAAAGAGCCTCATCCACAAATCCCACAAAAGACTTCAAGCTGTCATTAATGTTAAAGGGGGCAATACACGGTATTAACCACTTGCCGCCCGCCCTATTACCATAGGACGGCGGCAAAGTGGTTTGATATTCCTGACCGGACGTCATATGAAGCGATCAGGAATATCGAGACTCTTTACCACGTGATCAGCCGTGTCCAATCACGGCTGATCACGATGTAAATAGAAAGAGCCGGTGATCGGCTTTTCCTCACTCACGTCTGACAGACGCGAGTAGAGGAGAGCCGATCGGCTGCTCTTCTGACACGGGGGGTCTGTGCTGATTGTTTATCACCACAGCCCCCCCTCGGATCCCGCCCAGGACCACCAGGGAAGCCATCCACACTGGACCACCAGGTATGCCCCTAGACCCCCAGGGAATTGCCACTATGTGCCCAGGCAGCTGCCAATCTGTGCCCACTCCAATGCCTACCACTGCCAGTGCCACCAGGGATGCCCATCAGTGCCTCATATCAGTGCCCATCAGTGCCACGTATCAGTGCCCATCAGTGCCGCTTATGAGTGCCACCCTATCAGTGCCCAGCAGTGCCGCCTTTCAGTGCCAACCAGTGCCACCCATAAGTGCCCATCAGTGCCGCCTATCAATACCCATCAGTGCTGCATATCAGTGCCACCCATCAATGCCGCCTACCAGTGCCCATCAGTGCCACATATCAGTGCCCATCGTCACCTTTGTGGAGGTGTGCATGGAGATCTTTGTGGAGGTGTGCATGGAGATCTTTGTGGAGGTCTGCATGGAGATCTTTGTGGAGGTCTGTATGGAGATCATTGTGGAGATCATTGTGGAGTAGTGTATGGAGGTCTGCATGGAATCTTTGTGGAGGTCTGTATGGAGATCTTTGTGGAGGTGTGCATGGAGATCTTTGTGGAGGTCTGTATGGAGATCTGCATGGAGATCATTGTGGAGGTGTGTATGGAGGTCTGCATGGAATCTTTGTGGAGGTCTGTATGGATATCTTTGTGGAGGTGTGCATGGAGATCTTTGTGGAGGTGTGCATGGAAAACTTTGTGGAGGTGTGCATGGAGATCTTTGTGGAGGTGTGCATGGAGATCTTTGTGGAGGTGTGCATGGAGATCTTTGTGGAGGTGTGCATGGAGATCTTTGTGGAGGTCTGTATGGAGATCTGCATGGAGATCATTGTGGAGGTGTGTATGGAGGTCTGCATGGAATCTTTGTGGAGGTCTGTATGGAGATCTTTGTGGAGGTCTGCATGGAGATCTTTGTGGAGGTGTGTATGGAGATTGTTGTGGAGGTGTGTATGGAGGTCTGCATGGAATCTTTGTGGAGGTCTGTATGGAGATCTTTGTGGAGGTCTGCATGGAGATCTTTGTGGAGGTGTGTATGGAGATTGTTGTGGAGGTGTGTATGGAGATTGTTGTGGAGGTGTGTATGGAGGTCTGCATGGAATCTTTGTGGAGGTCTGTATGGAGATCTTTGTGGAGATCTTTGTGGAGGTCTGTGTGGAAATCTTTGTGGAGGTGTGCATGGAGATCTTTGTGGAGATCTTTGTGGAGGTGTGCATGGAGATCTTTGTGGAGGTTTGTATGGAGATCGTTGTGCAGGCCTGTATGGAGATCTTTGTGGAGGTCTGCATGGAGATCTTTGTGGAGGTGTGCATGGAGATCTTTGTGGAGGTGTGCATGGAGATCTTTGTGGAGGTGTGCATGGAGATCTTTGTGGAGGTGTGCATGGAGATCTTTGTGGAGGTGTGCATGGAGATCTTTGTGGAGGTGTGCATGGAGATCTTTGTGGAGGTGTGCATGGAGATCTTTGTGGAGGTGTGCATGGAGATCTTTGTGGAGGTGTGCATGGAGATCTTTGTGGAGATCTGTATTGAGGTCTGTATGGAGATCTTTGTGGAGATCTTTGTGGAGGTGTGCATGGAGATCTTTGTGGAGGTGTGCATGGAGATTGTTGTGGAGGCCTGTATGGAGATCTTTGTGGAGGTCTGCATGGAGATCTTTGTGGAGGTGTGCATGGAGATCTTTGTGGAGGTGTGCATGGAGATCTTTGGAGGTGGCTG